>CATIWO010432660.1:0-11888 GCA_949673435.1 Macaranga tanarius
TGGGGGTTCTTAGGGTCAAAAGTTTTTTATTTTCCACTGCGTGTATGTGACTTGGAATCCAACACATGCGAGGGAGAGGGAGTAGCCATTGAGAAGAGGCAGTCCAACACCTCTACTATTCTCAGAGGATTTGCAGCATTCTCTATGTCACACCCACTCCGCTAGCTGTTGAGTAGGTGCAACATGCTAAAATGCTGGAAATACTAAACTGGTGCTAATGCTGGTAGTAGAACATATGTCATGTTTGTATTACAAATTTCTTAAACATCAAAGTAAACTTAAGATATTACTATTACTATACATTATAGTCTTTTAATACATAAAAGAAATCTTCTTAAAACATCCTCAGAATATCATATATACAATCCACCCAATATTAATAAGACAAACTTAGAGATAAACTCAAAAGACTATAGATAAAGTTGATTAGCGCAACCTCTCCCAAACACCTAGATGGACATTAAAACAGGTTCTATGAGCTACTATTACTGAGATTGCACTGAATCTAAAAAATATTTTAAAATAAGAGTGGTGAGTATAATAATACTTAGTGAATGGTCTAAAAAGAAAAAAGTATAATAACATAAAACGGGAACATTAGCTATTCGCTAAATAAATATAAAGATATATTCATAATTATATTGAAAATAGCTATTAAGCTGCTAAAATAATATAATGCCATATATTTTCTATAAAACTAAATAAACATTATCAATCATTTTAATCCATACACTCATTAAATATGTATCCAAGAGATTATGCTAACATAATGGGTGCATTGATGACAGACCACCCAATTGTACGTCCCCAAAGCTATATGTACAACCAAGCACTGTTCCCAAGATAGTTGCTAATAATATTGCTGATATAAGACACCAGTAATTATGGTGTAATCTAAATGATACAAATCATGAGTGTATAGGTTTGCTTATAAATCAATCATTCAAACTGCTAACAAAATATAATAGCTGAATATCTAGCTGATGCTAGAATCAAATACTGCTGAGAAATAGTCATTTCATAAAATAATAATAATAAACACAGTCTTACTTCAAAGCACTTCAACTATATCAGTAACAAATATATACTACCATATGTTTCGAATTTCAAATATAAAAGCTAAATAACTTGTAAAACTATATTTGCAAGCTAATAGTCGATAAAAGACTATTTGTAAGGAAACATCATACTTAAATCATAGAAAACATTTGATTAACTTACATACATAAACATATAAGTACTTAGTTTCAAAACTATTTTTATATACATATAACCACTCACCTGAGCTTGTTGTGCCCAAACACTAGTTAGCTGAACCAGGCCTAGGCTCTATTACTACTATAGATTCTGATCCTATCATCTATAAATAAAATCATAAGAATGCAAGCTTAAATCTCAATTCTACTCAACTTAAGTTAATCTACGACTAAAGAATAGGGTTTAGGACCCAAAAAATGGTCCAAAAATAATCAAAATAAGGTTTTTGGGGTTGGGGAACCCACAGAGGTGCCTCCTCTGTACACAGAGGCACCTCTTCTATTCAATATCAAAAACTTAAAATAAAAATAGTTTTAGTTACCAAATCCATAGATATTAATCTTGAATCAGCAAATAGAAGCTTGGATTGATGTTTGAAGTTGAAAAATTAAAAGTTAAAAGAAAAAGAAATGAAGAAGCAGAGGATGAAGAAGTTGACGTAGAAGGTAAAAGGAAAAGAAAGAAAATTTGGCGTAAGTTTAAAGCTCTTTTTTTAGCAAATATCCACTTTGATCTTTATAAAAATCTTTAAGTATAAAATAGCCCTCAAAACTTATTTCTTTCACAAATAAGTCCATAATTCTATCAAAAGGCTAATTAATCTCTAAGGCAGAATATTGCAATTCTTCCTATCTTAAGAAATTTTATTCTCAAAATTTGCATACCTATGAGGGAAGCATATGAGGATATTGAATCTGCATATCGTCTTCTCTTTCCTATGTTGCTTCTTCCTTAGAATGATTACTCTATAAAACCTTAACCAATGGAATTACGTTATTCCTCAAAACTTTCTTTTCTCTAGCTAAAATTTCTATAGGCTCTTCCTTATAAGTTAAGTCTTCCTTTAATTCCATCGGTTGCGGCTTCAGTATATGGGAGGGATCACTTATATTCCTTCTCAATAAGGATATATAGAAAATATCATACACCTGAGATAACTCTGGAGGCAAAGCTAACCGATACGCTACCGATCCAATTCTTTTAATCACTTCATACAGTCCAATAAAATGAGGACTTAACTTCCTACGCTTCCCAAATCGGACTATTCCCTTCCATAGAGATATCTTTAGGAATACTTTATCGCCTACCTCAAACTCAACATCTTTTCTCTTCAGATCTGTATAACTCTTCTACCTGTCTTGAGTTACTTTTAATCTACTGCGGATTAATTTAATCTTTTCTGTGGTTAACTACATAATTTTTGGTCCCATAAGTTTTCTTTCCCCTGCCTTATTCTAATATACTAGAGTTTTGTATTTCCTTCTATATAATGCTTTATAGGGTGCCTTGCTAAGGCTAGTATGATGACTGTTGTTGTAAGAAAATTCCATTAATGGCAAGTACTTATCCCAGCTTTCTTTGAATTCCATCACACATGCTTTCAACATATCTTCCAAAGTTTTAATAGTTCTTTCAGATTGGCCATCAGTTTGTGGGTGAAAAGAAGTACTAAACTTCAACTTTGTACTCATAGCTTGATGTAAACTGGGCCAAAATCTAGATGTAAACTTGGGATCTCTATCCGACATAATGGAGATTGGTACACCATGAAGTCTTACGACTTCAGCCACATACACTTGTGCCAATTTCTCTAAGGAATAATCCATTTTTACTGGTAAAAAGTGAGTGGATTTAGTGAGTCTGTCCACTATAACCCATATTGCATCATGTCCTTACTGCGTACGAGGTAATCTTATTACTAAATCCATGGTAATATGCTCCTATTTCTACTCTAGAATAGGAAGTGGTTGCAAAAGACCTGATGAACTTTGATATTTAGCTTTCACTTGTTGACAAATTAAACATCTTGCTATGAAATCAGCTATATCTCTTTTCATACCCTGCCACTAAAAGTTTTCCTTCAATGTACGATACATCTTAGTGTTGCTTGGATGCACTGAGTATGCATAATAATATACCTCCTCCATAATCTCCCACTTCAAATCTTCTACCTTCGGAACATAAATTCTTTCTCTAAACAATAAAATTCCATATTCTTTAAAGGAAAAATCAATTCATGACCTACTTTTTAGCTCTTCAATAATCTTACATAAATAGGTATCCTGAGTTTGAGCTTCCTTAACTCTTTCTAATATAACGGGTTTAATCTTGAGAGTTACCAATAATGTTCCTTGATTACCTAACTCCATTCCCATATTCATGGCTTGAAGTTCCAAAAATAAATAACATTGCTCTGACTTCATATGGGTTAAGTTACTATAGGATTTTTAACTAAGAGCATCTGCCACTACATTTGCCTTGCTAGGATGATACTCTATTGTATAGTCGTAGTCCTTTAATAACTCAATCCATCGTCTTTGTCTTAAATTTAACTCTTTTTGAGTAAAAAGGTATTTAAGAGATCTATGATCTGTAAAAATTTGACACGTCTCTCCATACAGATAATGCCTCCAAGTCTTAAGAGCAAACACTATAGCTGCTAATTCCAAGTCATGGATAGGATAGTTTAACTTATGTGGCCTTAATTGTCTAGAAGCATACTCTATAAACTTTCCATGTTGCACAAGAACACAACCCAATCCTTTCTTAGAAGCATCACTATATACCACAAATTCACCATCACCAGTAGGAAGAATTAATATTGGCGTAGAAGTTAAACACGCTTTAAGTTTCTCAAAACTCCTTTGACATTCTTCTGTCCATACGAACTTCACATTTTTCCTTAACAATTTTGTCAACGGAGTCGCTATGATAGAGAAATCTTGAACAAATCGGTGGTAGTAACCAGCTAAACCTAAGAAACTCCTTATCTCTATGGTATTAGTTGGTTATTCCCATTTAACTACTGCCTCAATTTTCTTAAGGTTTATATAAATGCCTTCTGCTGATATAATATGCCCCAAGAAATCAATCTGATCCAGCCAAAACTCACATTTGCTCAATTTAGCAAATATTTGCTTACTTTTTAAAGTTTGTAAAATTGTCCTTAAATGTTCTTCATGTTCCTTGTTACTTTGAGAATATACCAATCTCTCATCTATGAATACAATCATAAATCTATCCAGGTATTCCCAAAATACTCTATTCATGAGATCCATAAAGCCAGCTGGTGCGTTAGTTAACCCAAACGATATAACAAGAAACTCATAATATCCATAACGTGTCCTAAAAGCCATATTTTATATATCCATCTCTTTAATTTTTAGTTGATGGTATCTAGACCTCAAGTAGATCTTTGAGAAAACCTTAGCTCCTTGTAATTGATTAAAAAAATCATCAATATGAGGTAATGGATACTTATTCTGCACTGTAACCTTGTTCAACTGTCGATAATCTATGCATAGCCTCATAGACCCATACTTTTTCTTAACAAACAACACTGGCACTCCCCATGGTAATACCATAAAGGTAGCTGGTGCATTAGTTAACCTAAACGGCATAACAAGAAACTCATAATGTCCATAACGTGTCCTAAAAGCCGTATTAGGTATATCTATCTCTTTAATTTTCAGTTGATGGTATCCAGACCTCAAGTCTATCTTTGAGAAAACTTTAGCTCATTGTAATTGATCAAAAAGATCATCAATATGAGGTAATGGATACTTGTTCCCTACCGTAACCTTGTTCAACTATCGATAATCTATGCATAGCCTCATAGACCCATCCTTTTTCTTAACAAATAATACTGGCACTCCCCATAGTGATACATTAGGCCTAATGAAACCCTTATCTAATAACTCTTGTAATTGAATTTTTAATTCCTTTAACTCTGCTGGAGCCATTCTATAAGGTGCTTGAGAAATAGAGGCTGTACCCGGAATCATATTAATAGAAAATTCAATTTCGCTATCTGGGGGTAAACCTGGGAGATCTTCAGGAAAAACATCTTCGAATTCACATACTATTAGGATATCTTTTAATTTCAGCCCTTCAGACTTAGTGTCAACCACATAAGCAAGATATGCTTGACAACCCTTCTTTAACATTTTCCTCGCAGTTATGGTGGATATCAAATAAGAGGGAAGAGCATGTCGTATCCCTTGAAAAGAAAATTTAGTTTTCCCAGGACAATTAAACTCTACCACTTTCTTAAAATAATCTACTATAGCATGGTGGCGAGATAGCCAATCCATGCCTAAAATTGCGTCTAAACCTTGAAGTTGTAAGGGAAATAAATTTGCTAGAAGCTCATGCTCACCTATCCTAACTACATAATCCTTATACACTTTCTGACAAGCCTTAGAGTTTCCCAAAGGATTACTAACAATTATTATAGCATCTAAATAACTAGGCTTAAAATCAACATGCAAAGTAAAAGAGTGAGACATAAAAGAATGTGTAGCTCTTGGGTTAAAGAACACATAAGCATCTCGGTTAAGGATAGTTAATGTACCCATAACAATTTATGGAGATGACAGCGCTTCATCTTGCATTATTATAAAAACTCTAGCCTGAGTTAAAGGTCGATTTTGCTGTGTATTCTAGCCTTGCTGAGGTGTTGCAGTAACAACACTACCTTTACCTCTGCCAACGGTAGGGCTAGAATCAGTGGTAACCTGTTTATTTAGTGGCAAATTCTTATTACCATTTTGATTTATAGGAAAAATAGTTCCTCATCCTAAACTACCAGATTACACTAGCAAAGGACAATCTCTTTTTATATGGCCAACTTCTCCACATTCATAACAACCCATTGACCTTTTTCTATATTCCCCTTCATGAAACTTGCCACAAGTTTGGCATTGAGGGTATGTGACTCTTCTCTAGTTATTCTGCAGCATACCTCCTCGAGTTTGTCTTTGACCACTGATCGAGCTACCAACTGGCTGCCTTACAGAACTCTAACTCATTTGAGGTTGACTTTTTTACTTCCTATAACTCATATACGAACCTTGGCCACAACCATTGTAAATCGGTCTAGGTGGTAATATGGTAATTCCTCTATTAGCTATTCGATCTCTAAAATTCTGAGAAGAACTAGGGATAAACCTTTTATTCTTATGTTCTACTCTGTCTCTTCTTTCCTTGCTTTCTCAAAAGCAAGTGTCTTCTGAATTAGTTCCCAAAAGTTATTCCCTTCGTACCACGCTATTCCAGTTTTCATGTAAGCTTTCAGCCCACTTCTGAACCTATTACACTTGATTTCCTTTGAAGGCATGATTTCAGACATAAAGTGATATAAATCCTCAAATCGATCTGCATACTATTTGACTGACTGACTACCTTGAGTCAAACTAAAGAATGCCTCCTGCTTGCTTTTCTTATAGCTACCTGTCAGATATTCTTTATGGAATTCTGTGAGAAACACGTTCCATGTCAACCCCTCACCATATAAATGGCGAATTCTGGATAGCAAATTATTCGCTAATCCTTTCATAAATCCATGCACATTCTATACCTTTTCAACCTCTGTCAATCCTAAAATCATATAAGCTTTCTCTAGCTTCTTCAACCATTCATCAGTTAGTCTACCATCTATAGATCCCTCAAAATCATATGTACCTAGCCTGCATGCACAATCCACAATCATATAGGGATCACGATACTGGTCTCGTGTAGTCATAGCAGCCATAAAAGCTTGAGTCATTAAAGCTCTCATACCAGTATCAGCTTGAAAAGGAGGTACTGGCTACGTTGGTTGAGGAATATGTGGAACTGGTGGCTGAGCTGGAGGTGCAGGAACAGGTTGTGGTGGTGGAGCTACTAGATATGCTCCTGATATAACACCAGAGGTGGAATCCACATGTTCCCCTCCACTAACAGACACATCATTTACTCTTTCAGGATGATCAAGAGGATTATTATGAGTTTGGCCAATATCAGCAATCCTAGCGATGCGGCCTCGATTACCACAGCCTCTACCACCTCTAAGTCTCTGTGGCATTGTTTTATAAAAACACCACATAATAAAGTCTTAGACTTCACAATTCTATTCTAGAGATAGAACATTATATAAATTGTTAAACCTAGCCAAATTGCTAAACCTAGGCTCTGATACCAAAAGATTGTCACACCCACTCCACTAGCTATTGAGTAGGCACGACATGCTAAAATTCTGGAAATACTAAGTTGGTGCTAATGCTGGTAGTAGAACATATGTCATTTCTGTATTGCACATTTCTTAAACATCAAAGTAAACTTAAGATATTGCTATTACTATACATTATAGTCTTTTAATACATAAAAGAAATCTTCTTAAAACATCCTCAGAATATCATATATACAATCCACCTAATATTAATAAGACAAACTTAGATATAGACTCAAAAGACTATAGATAAAGTTGATTAGCGTAACTTTTTCTAGACACCTAGATGGATACCAAAACAGGTCCTACGAGCTACTACTGCTGAGATTGCATTGAATCTAAAAAATATTTTAAAATAAGAGTAGTTAGTATAATAATACTCAGTGAGTGGTCTAAAAATAATAAAGTATAATAACGTAAAATGAGAACATTAGCTATTCGCTAAATAAATATAATGCCATATATTTGCTATAAAACTAAATAAATATTATTAATCATTTTAATCCATACACTCATTAAATGTGTAACCAAGAGATTATGCTAACACAATGGGTACATTGATGACCTGGCAACCCATGTGCATTCATACTGCTATAAAAATACTGGTCATACGTATGCGCAAAGCTGCCCCCAAGGGCTAACCACCCAATTGTACACCTCCAAGGCTATATGTATAACCAAGCACTGTCTCCAAGACAATTACTAATAATATTACTGATATAAGACACCAGTCATCATAGTGTAATCTAAAGGATACAAATCATGAGTGTATAGGTTTGCTTATAAATCAATCATTCAAACTGCTAACAAAATATAATAGCTGAATATCTAACTGATGCTAGAATCAAATACTGCTGAAAAATAGTCATTTCATAAAATAATAATAACAAACACATTCTTACTTCAAAGCACTTCAACTATATTAGTAACAAATATATATTGCCACATGTTCCCAATTTCATATATAAAAGCTAAATAACTTGTAAAACTATATTTGCAAGTTAATAGTCAATAAAAGATTATTTATAAGGAAACATCATACTTATATTATAGAAAACATTTGATTAACTTACATAAATAAACATATAAGTACTTAGTTTCAAAACTATTTTTGTATACATATAACTACTCACCTGAGCTTGTTGTGCCCAAACACTAGTTAGCTGAACCAGGCCTAGGCTCTACCACTACTACAGATTCTGATCCTATCATCCATAAGTAAAATCATAAGAATACAAACTTAAATCTTAATTATACTCAACTTAAATTGATCAACGGCTAAAGGGGTAGGGTTTAGGACCTGAAAAATGGTTCGAAAATGATCAAAATAGGATTTTTAGGGTTAGGGAACCGCCTCCTTTATGCACAGAGGTGCCTCCTCTGTGCACAGAGGTGCCACCTTAATGACCCAGAACAGTCTCTGTAGCAAAAAAATGTCAATGTTTGTATATTTTCACTAATTTTCAACACCAAATCAACATCCAAACAAGAAAAATACTTAAAAAGGTCTGTTTTAGTATAAATAAAGCTTAAAACTCACAAAACAATCAATACTACAATTATTATTCAATATCAAAAACTTGAAACAAAGATAGTTTTACTTACCAAATCCATATATATCAATCTTGAATCAACAAATAAAAGCTTGGATTGATATTTGAAGTTGAAAAATTAAAAGTTAAAAGAAAAAGAAAAAGAAACGAAGAAGCAGAGGATGAAGAAGTTGAAGTAAAAGGTAAAAGGAAAAGAAAGAAAATTTGGCATAAGTTTAAAGCTCTTTTTTTTGGCAAATATCCACTTTGATCCTTATAAAATCTTTAAGCACAAAATAGCCCTCAAAACTTATTTTTTTCACAAATAAGTCCATAATTATATCAAAAGGCTAATTAATCTCTAGGGCAGAATATTACACTCTGCTTCCCCCAGTGCCTGCTCGCCCACAAACTTGCACTCAGAACCTATAGTAGAAGGAAACGATATCCAGGTAATTTCTTTGTGCCTTCTGTAGTATTCTTAGCATTCTCTGTGATTCTATGGATGAATTTATGATGCTCTACCCTACGCCACTGCTTGTTTGGTGGAACAGATGAGGGCACCATAAATTTTGGTTGCTTCCTATTGAATTTTGGTGGTGGCCTCCTGTCCTCCCTCTTCGGCTTAGGTTTGTAGTTGTTTCTTAATACAGCGAGTGCAGGAGGCTTTTTCTCTAGTGCTGAAAACTTCTTATAAGGGACTGGTCTCCAGTAGCTTATGAACCTGTTGGAATTCATATTGGAAGGTTGAACCACCTTTTTTTTCTGATTTTGTTATTCAAATCTATAGGATCAATTAATACCACTGGAGCCTCCTTTTCTACTTTTATGTTTGCTTCCACCTTTAGGGGTTAAGGAGAAGGTACATAGTCATCATTCCCTTGGGAAATTTACATAGGACCCTGATAAAATGACATTTAACCTTAAGGAATCTGCACTTGGCCAGGAATTGCTATTTCATTAGATAGAATGTTGCCCCTCGAGTCTTGCACTTAGTTTTGAGGATTTTGTGGTTGGCTTTGAGGAACTTGTAAATTGCCCAAGTGAAATGTTATCTGACCTTGGGGTAACAATTGCTGCTTTTGATGAACATTGCCCCCCAAGCCTTTTTCTTACTGAACACCCTCATGGTTGTGAATTCCAAGCTCAGAACTTAGATTTTCCTTGTTACCACCAAGAACCAGATCTCCATCATTAGACTTAACAAGAGATGAATGTTTGGATTTTTTATGGGGTTGAACCATCACCTTTGGAGATGTTTTCTTCAAGCAAGCCTCACCCATTTTGGTAAATGAGGATGTTATATCCTGCAAGGTCTAGTTCAACATAGCATTCATCCGAGCCAATGAATCTTGAACATCTTTCAACCTATCCAAGAGGATGGTTTAGGCATATGAGCCCTCAGTTGTAGTAGTATTAGAATTTTGGCTTGAATAGCCAAAAGCTGGTGCCTCAGTCCAAGTTTGATCCTGAGGTACCCATTCTCTGTAAGTTTATTGCATTTGAGCACCTGTTTTTACAGGCGTATTGGTCGAATTACCAACCCAAAAAATTTCTCCATTTTTAAAGTTGAATATTCCATTGAAATGGGTCCCACCGAGCGTGCCAAAAGATTGTTGGTGTAATTTTTATTAGACCGGATTTGAGCGTGTCAGGGGAGACTAATTCTCCAAATGAATTCTGATTTCTTCAAACGGGTGTGGGTTCCCAAGCACCTTTACCATAATTTGCTTGAATTTCAACGAATTTGTAAATTGTAGCAGTAATAATTGATGAACAGTAATTGTAAAAGGAAAATTTACTGAGGATAATGATAAATAAGCTTGAGGAAATGATAAACGTGAATTATAATTGAGCAAAAGATATACAAGATTGCTAAATAAAAATTACTAAAAGCTAGGGGTGTAAACGAGCCGAGCTTTGGCTAGCTCAGACTTGGTTCATTTATAAATAAGCCGAGCTCATTAGGCTGCTAAGTGTTCGTGAGATGTTCACGAGCCTAAACAAGCTAAAACAATTCTAAAAATACAATGTATAAACTTAAATTATTCATTAAAAAAATTTAAAATAAATTTTTTACTAAATAATTTATTATAAAATTATAATTTTTTGTAATAATATAATTTTAAAATATTTAAATGAATAAAAATTTATATATTGTATATCTAAAATTAAATTATTAATATATTAAAATTACGAGCTGACTCGTGAGCTCTTATTCGAGCTTGTTCACGAGATTTCACGAGCCGAACTTTGCATTGTTTGAGCTCGGGTCGTTTATTAAATGAGCTTCAATATACGAGCTCGAACGAGCTTTTAACGAGTCGAATGTCAAGCCGCTCACGAGCAGCTCGGCTCAGTTATACCCCTACTAAAAGCTGTAGAAAATGACTATTGGAATTGATAATTTGTTAATGATTGGTTGATTGGATGATTGTTGATTGTGTTAATGATTGGTGATTGTCCTCCATGCTGCTGCTTACCTTCTTTTTATACTCCATCAACTTCGTACAGAAGTTCAAATCTCTCTTTAATTTTTCAATAATTCCCTTCATAAATTTTGTAACTTCTGCGTAACTTGAATTACCTCCATAAACTCATCAGCTGTTAATGTTTCCCTTTAGTTTCCTCCGGAACTTTCTTCCAGCCAACAGTTAAATTCTTCACCAAGTTAAATACAATTGGGTTGGGCTTAGTGAAATGGGCTCATTTTAGGCCTAAAAATTAATATTGGGTATAAACACATTTTTTGAGAAAAAGAAAAAATATATCTATAGTTTTATATTCTGACTTGTGGTTTATTTTTATAACAAATTAGTACCATATTTTATAATATAAAAAATAAAAATTTAGTTAATTAATTTATAATAATAAAAATGAAAAAAATTATAAATGATTTTTTAATGGTTTAATTAAAAATTTATAAATATGTAACATCCACATCTCTATTATTTTAATCATGCACAACACATTCCATTTTTCATAATATAAAGGGGCGAAGCTAAATTAAAATTAGGTGTGTATATGTAATATGCATAGGGACTTAATTGAAAAGGAAGTGGGGCTTGATTGATACAATTAAAAGCTTAGAGATTTATATGTAATATTTA
>CATIWO010432694.1:0-30244 GCA_949673435.1 Macaranga tanarius
TAAGGGAAAATGTACATTTTTGCCCCTAATATTTATACCCAAGAGCACATTTGTACTTAAACAAATTCTTGTCTCATTTAAATACAGAAATTTAAAAAATGAAGTTTTTAAGCCCTTCAAATTAACAGATAGTTAACTGTTGTTTGCTTCTTATACTAAAATGTATTTTTTAATATAAAAATATCAATTAGAGCCTTACAATTTTCATTTTCTTTCATTCTTACCATCTCTCTCTCTTCATTAAAAAAACATATGTCCATGCCACTCCCACACACGATAATCCGATCCTTTCTCCTGATAAATACCAACATATATATGATGTTCACTAACACTATGCATGGATTGAGTATAATAGAAGGGGAAGGGAAGGGAATATAAAGGGAATCAAGTACATATGTTATTTGAATAATAGAGGGAAATTGAAGGGGAATTATTCCCCTCCATTCCCCTTATAGAAGGGGAAATTGATTACACCCCAATTTGAGGTGTAATCAATTTCAACTCCAAAACACATTATAATTTTAAATTATATTTCCTTTTTAAATAATTTTCCTTATTTCTCCTTCTTTTTCCCTTATTAAGTTACCAAACACAACAACACTTATAATTTTTATTCCCTTCTCTTCCCTTCCCTTTCATTCTCTTTAAAAAATCTTCCCTTCCCTTCCCCCTCTAGTTGTTATGCATAGTGTAATAGTCCTCAGGAGATTGAAAGAGAAAAGGGTTGTGGGTAGCATTCGAAGGTCTGATTTGGAGATGATCCATTATACCCATCATTGCTTTCAGACTAGATACGGCAGAGAAGGATGGTGGTTTTACTTGCTAACATGGGGCCAAAAATGACATGAATCTCATTAGAATGAGAAAAATTGCTAGACAATTTACAGATCGATTTTGAATTGGGAAAATTGAAAGCATGCGAGGAGGACAAGATTAATGGGTATATGAAAAAAGTTTTAATTTTTTAAAGTTCTGACATTTGATAAAGTTCAGATTTTGAGGCCAAACTAGAGAAGAAAAAGATATGAAAAGAATAAGAAGGTGAAATTGAACACTTCATTTTACAGATACTTATTAGCTGTAACATTTGAGAGAGTATAAAAAAAATGGATTTTGATTATTAGAAGAGCTACCAGAGAATTTTTGACATGGTAGCATTCAGAGGTCTGATTTGGAGATGACCCATTAGGGTTTGCAAAAGAAGATTATTGTCAGAATTGGAATTATTGGTGAATGAGCTCATTGTTATATCTCAATAACACAAGTAATCAATATATGAAGCTGCAAAAAGAAAACCATTTCCACTAACTCAGTTCAACTGAATTCTATATTATTTGTTAATATACATGAAAAAAAATCAAACAATGAAAGGTTATTAACTCGTAACAAATAAAGCATTGGTGTTAGCAATGGTGGATGTGTTGCCGATGAAGGGAAGAGAGTAGTCGGTGAATTGAGCTTTTATCGAGATTGAGATATTTAGCTCGAGGAGGGTACTGGGTTTAAGGTTAAATGGTGTCGTCTTTCTATGTAGGTTGAAGTTGAAGTTCGTTGCGGCGGATGATGCAAGACCTCCTCCTCTACTAATTGGTCCAACCGCGCTAGTTTCCCATCCACCTTCAACATTAGGTTGCTTTGAGGTTGATGATAATGGGAACATTTCAGTTTCTGCTAGTTTCCTCCGAGGATTAAATTTTATTATCTTTGGTTTTGTGGCCTTTGAAGTTATAATACACTGTTAATTTTTTTTGAAATCATATATGGACATGTTGATTTTAGAGTGCATGATGGTGTTGTGTGTGGTGAGGGAGAGAAGATAAAGATGGAAGAAATTGAAAATTTAGGGCTCTAATTGATATTTTTATATTAAAAAAATATAATTTAATGCAATAATCAAACATCAGGTAACTATTTGTTAATTTGAGGAGCTTAAAAGCTTCATTTTTAACATTTTTATGTTTAAATGAGACAAGAATTTGTTTAAGTACAAATGTGCTCTTGGGTATAAACATTAGGGGCAAATATGTACCTTTACCCATTAAATAATCATGAATGTAAAATTTTAAAATTTTAAAATAGTCATTAAACATATAAATAGCCACAATTGTAAATAGTTTTACCAAACGCTTAATGTTAATCAGCTACCAACTAACCGTCATCATCAACAACTATCAATTACCAGCTATCAGCAACAATTTAACCAAATAGGTAAGGATAAGTAAAAAAAAAAAAAACACTAACATTGTTTTTCTTTTTTCAAAACAAAAAAAAAAAAAAGAAAAATGAAGTTTTTTCTATATCAAATTATTAAAGGGATAAGTACAAAAAAAAAAAATACTCTATGGTTTAATGTATATGTATTTTTGGTCTTATGATATTTTTTACGTTACTTCACAATACTCTTTGGAGTATGTTGTTAGCAAATAAAGGTCAAAAACACTAACACCGTTTATATATGCTGACATGTAAAGGTCAAAAGTACTAACAATTTTGTACCCTATAGTTTCATATTTTGACAAAATTAGCCCTGTGATTTTTTTTAACATTTAAGTACCATTTGTTTCTTATTTTTTTGCACTTTAATACCCTTCTAACTAATATCATCATTATTTTATAAAAAAACATTGATATAATATTAAATTTCAATAATAAATTTATTATATATATGATTTATGATTAATGTAAGCAATTATTTATTTTTAAAAATATTATAGATTTATTTTAAAAATTATTTATTTTTATTAATAAGAAAATTAAAAATACATTTAAACTTGATTTGTTGTGAGTTTATTGTAGTTAGTTGATTAATATATCACTCATTGTATGATTTAATTATTAAAAATCTGTATTATTTTAACATTAATGCATATTTTTTAAACAATAATTGTTAGAAGGGTATTAAAGTGTAAAATATTATGAAACACAAGGTACTTAAACGTCGAAAAAAAAAGCACAGGACTAGTTTTGTCAAAAAAGTAAAACCACAGGGTACAAAATTGTACTTATCCCTATTTTATGTCCTTATTTACTAACGACATAATCCAGATGTATCGAAGTGTCTTAAACAAAGCATCCACTAGTGCACGCGCAATGACTTTGATACGTACCTGAAGTGCAGGAGAGACTTGACAGGAAGTCTGATCAGTATTTTAGGCAGCAATCTTTCCTCCACTTTTTTCGATTTGAAGTTGGGGATTTACAAGTGATGTGACTTTGTGTTCTAGGGTCCGTTTGGATGGACGTTTCATCTAATGTTTAGTAAAAAAATTTCAACAATTCGTTTGGTTGAGCTTTTTTCAGCTTTTCTCAACGTTTTATTTTTCAAAGAAACGCAACATTCTAACAGCTCCAAATTGGAGCTGTTAGAAAATTATGATAGCGTTTCATTTTTTTTCCTTCCACTACCCTTAATTATTTCTCAACACTAACCAATTAATCTACAACACAACACCAATTTTGTATGTTATTATTAAAAAGTTATAGTATTTTAGAAAAAAAATATACAACGAGAAAGAAAAACTTATGTTTAATTTTATGTCATAAACTGTTTTAGAAACGAACATCGAAAATGTTTATTTGATGAATAATACTATTCATACACCGTCGAAAAGTTGTGGTATTTTAGAAAAAAAAAATATAGCATTAGGAAGAGAAAATTTTGTTGAATTTTATGTCGTAAACCGTTTCGGATACGGACGTCAAAAATGGTAATTTGATGAATAGTACTATTCATACACTGTCAAAAATTGTGGTATTTTTGAAAATAAAATATACCACGAGGAAAAGAAAAATATGTTGAATTTTATGTCATAAACCGTTTCAGAAACGGACGTCGAAAATGTTAATTTGATGAATAGTATTATTCATACACTGTCAAAAAAATTATGGTATTTTAGAAAATAAAATATACCAGAAGGAAGAGAAAATTATGTTGAATTTTATGTCGTAAACTATTTCAGATACGGACGTCAATAATGGAAATTTGATGAATAGTACTATTCATATACTGTCAAAAAATTGTGGTATTTTTGAAAGAAGAGAAAATTATGTTGAATTTTCTAACGCAATCCGTTTCGGAATTGGAGTCGGAATAGTTTTTTAAAAATAGTGAAAAAAAGTAAATTTATAATGAAATTTTGCATGAAATGAAATCTGCATGGAAAAAAGTAAATTTGCATGAAATTTTGGGTGTAAAAGCTTGTTACTATTCATACATCGTCAAAAAATTGTGGTATTTTATAAAATAAAATATATCATGAGGAAGAGAAAATTATGGAGAATTTTCTAACGCAATCCATTTCAAAAACAGACGAAAATGGTAATTTGATGAATAGTACTATTCACGTACTGTCAAAAAATTATTGGTATTTTATAAAACAAAATATACTATGAGGAAGAGAAAATTATGTAGAATTTTATAACGCAATCCGTTTCAAAAACGGACGTCGAAAATGGTAATTTGATGAATAGTACTATTCACACACTATCGAAAAATTGTGGTATTTTTGAAAACAAAATATATCACGAGTAAGAGAAAATTATATAGAATTTTTAAATGCAATCCGTTTCAGAATCGAAGCCGGAATAGTTAATTAAAATAGTGAAAAAATATAAATTTGCATGAAATTTTGCATGAAAATGAAATAGTAAATACTATTCATTGCACTGTAGCATATTTTTTTTATTTTATTGTGAATTTTATTTTATTGGGTAAATTATATATTTTTATTTATAATTCATTTAATATTTTTTGAACTTTTTATATTATGATATTTTTTTGTTAATATATTTATATTGACATAAATATATATTTATATGTGTTTGAAAAATATTTAACATCATAATAATCTTTAAATATACATATAAATAAATTTAAATAATAAGCTTTTCTTATTGGTAATTTTATATTGTAACAACAACAGTTTCAACAGCTAATCCAAACACGTAATTACTAACAACAACAACAGCTAACTTAACCATAACAGCAACAGCTAATCCAAACGGGGCTAACTTTTTAGTCGAGATATCAGTCAATATATATATATATATATATATATATATAAATAAATAATTTTTAGTAATGTTTCTATTATCAAAATTTTATCCATTTTACAATTAATTATTAATTAAAAAAATCTCCATTCTATTTAGAATTTCAATTAATTTTTATTAATTAAATTCTAAAATTAATATTTTTTACGCTCCAATCCTAACAAAAGTAAATTCTATATTATACATATAAAAAATATAAATTTTATCTGTTAGTTAACATAAATAATTGTTCATTAATCAGATCCTAAATTTATTTTTTTTATATATTTCAATTCAAGCAAATGCAGCCACCCCGTTATTTGATGCAGTGGCATTATGCTTTGATCCTCCTGAATGATCAGGAATCGATTCCCTGCTCTGCTCTCCCCCTTCCTTACACTTTCTTGAAGAATGTAAATAAAAAATAAAGAGCAGTGAAGTTTAATTCAATGATATTAAAATCATTTTTTAAAACTATAAGATCTTAAATTTTTCTCAGCGACTACAGTGGACTGAGTGAAGCGAGCAACCCAGATTACACAAGGAGCAAAGGGACGTTTTCATCCCACCAAGCCATAAACAATTTAACACAATCAAATATACAATACAAGGTATTATTCTAAGCAAGTTAGGAGTTGATAAAAAAGTTACAAATTTTTATAATTGTCTTACCTTTTGCAGTGATACAAGCTTGCTTTTGAATAACAGAAAGTTGGTCCAAGTTTTCCTCATTAAATCATAAATTACTAGCTACTGCCTTAACCATATCTGATAATCTGATCCTTTGTCAACAAACTTTTGCCAGCTTCCATGCAGATTATTTTCCTTAGAGGGATTCCAATCAAAATATCCAAGCTTCATCACTAGCATATCACCTATCTGTGCAACATAACCTTCATTGTTGGCATGGTATATCTTGATAGAACTCCGACAATGGATACCAGCCCGTCTTCTAGCCTCAACAAGCTCGGTGATCATATCTCGGATCCCAAAATCATAGAAATGGTCATAAAATATCACAGGCTGAAAAATGAGATCAAAATTTAATGTTAAGTAAGGAAATGTCTTTCTCTTTGTATATGGGACACAAAATTTCTATAAAGGTAAATCAACCCATGATTCACAGCTCAAACAATAATAGAATCATCACTTCTGGCTACCAGCTTAACCACCAGAGACATACTAGTGAAAAACATATGGCAAATATGCGTGTACATGAGTGTCTGTGACATGAAATAGAATAAAGCCAAAAGGCATAATACATATGTAGGCATCTGTAGTTGCATAAATTTTTTACCTCATCCCTTATACTTCCAATTTTGCCAAGTTAACAACTCAACTTATCTATAATCTATTATATAAACACTTGTACTTGCATGTATTTGTTGGAGAATATATCCCACATTGGAAAAATATAAAGAGTTAAAGTGGCTCATAAGTGGTGTAAATTGGGTCTTAACACAAGCCAATTGGTTGTGTTACATGGGCTCAACCCCATTTATAAGTCCACATGTGTAAGTGGGCCAACACTCTCCGGGCCCGTGGATTTCTTAACAGTATTTGCCACTTTGCCCCCTGTACTTGCATGAATTCCCACTTTACCACTATTTATATGATGACGTGTCATCCTAAATGTCTTGCCAATAGTTTACAAAGTGGTTTATAAGTTATGATTTAGACGAGTTAGAGTGTTTAAATGGCAAAAGTATAAGTAAAGGTGTCAAAATGGCAAAAACTGCTAAGTTCAGGGATTGACGTATGTATTGTGCCAAAATCTATAAATACATCTTCTGCAAACTATGTGGCAATTCCAGTGATTTAGAACTAACCGTTCCAGGATGGGTCAAAATATATGCATATCCCTGTGCCAATTTATCTCGTGGAAATGGCCAATGTCCCTGAACAAAACGGCAACTAGTTAGTTCATTTTGTCCCATCTCCGAGTTTAATTAGACTTGGAGCAAATCTCTACAAAAGGACATGAGGCAGATCATATTGAAAAAATAAATTGCAACAGATCATTGCTCAGTTTTGCGGGCAAGCAAGAAGTCTTAAAGTTGCACGAAAATCAGTAGATCATCAACAGGTCAATGTGAAAGACTATTCAATAGTATAACAGAAGAAGGCACCACACTATAGTCAGCAAATGAGGGTGGCAGAAGCCAAAATGTTCAAGCATTTGAACAGTGTCATTTTAAGTTCCGAAGCTTAAACTCTTTCACAGCACTTAAAACAGAAGCTAGATATATTAGTGATGCCCTATAACTTAAGTTTGGAAGCTGAGTGGTAGTTGTGGAATCTCACTGAATGTGAGGTTTGCTTTATCATTGCTGTAATGCACCTTGATATCATATACTCAATGCCTGTCCTCCCTTTCACAAGACTACAACTAGCACCATTCTAGACAGGGTAAGAATATCATATACTCCCAAACTACCAATGAACAAAATACATATAAAGTGTGCAAATTACCTTATTAGAAGATGTCTGAATTTGGTGACTTCATACACTTTACAGTAAGTTAATTTGCGAGTATGCATGCATACAAAGGAGAGAGAAAGAGAGGAACCTGTGTCGATCCTGTATCATGGTTTTCTAAAAACGTGACTGCACGTGAAGGCCACCATCCCATCACTCCTGTTGGCTTTCCTTGAGGATCTATTAATCTCCAATATTGGTTATGCAGAGCAGAGTGCAGAATGCCCTGAAAGAATACAAATGACAAATTTGTGTGATTCTGCATTGGAAAAAGCTACTTGAATAAAAGAAAGGATGGGCATAAAATACATGCATAATAGGGATTCATAATATTTAAACTGGCAATTATAGAAATGCAAGAATAAAACAATTTTAAAAATATTTCACGTAAAGTAAAACAGCTTTTTTTAGTGAATAAATAAACTAAAACAGCTTTATAAATACAATTTTGCGACTGTCCGGATAAAAGAAAAAACGCAATGTTGTGACTTTCACAATGTTCTCTTTCAGAATTACCCAAAAGGTATAAAGATAAAGTCTGAACCAAAGGAACTCAAGATATTAAGACATGAATGGTTTTCTTTTCCTGTAGGCAACGATTTAGTTCGACATGAAAAAAGGAACAAATTTCAATCAAAGAATCCCTAAGATAACGAATCAAACCCTGATAGCCAGCTAAAATTACAGAAACCTGGACAAGAACATGTCACTCAGCTGTTCATGTATTGGATTTCAATTAATTAGAAATACAGAGATAATACATTTTGAAGGTACACCTAAGATGAAGCCAAAATTTTATAAGGAAACATGGCACAGGCACAAAACCTTCTCAGGCTTACAGGATATCTAGAAAAAAAAAATTAAAAAAATTATGAGAGCTACGGTCCAGAATATACCTTCGTTGTAACATCAAATGCTGAGGAAGTACCACTAGTGGCATTGATCCAATTGACTATCCTTTGCCGATGAGCATCTAGTACACAAGCAAGTTTGAATTAGCATGAAAAATAGATCTACACTAAGCCGTGAAAACACATAACTTAAACCATGTCCAGCAATCAAGAGACAACCAAAAAAATCAAGAGATAAAAAATTTAATGCCGCAAGAGATGCGAATATAAGCACAGGAGCCTTTACTGTATAAAATCAGAATGCACATTCTCTCTCAAGAGTGCATACTAAAGGATCTTGGTATTCTGTCCAATTGTACCCATATGTCGGGTCGTATTTTTGTTTCAGTCATTCTGTTAAACACCTTTAGAACTGCTTTCTTGTGTCTCAGATAGTTTAAGTCGCAAGTTAACATTGCAGGCAAAATGTTTCGTTTGCTACACTTAGATGAACATCCTTGTTGCCAGTTGCAAATAAAGAAACAATTATATTAGATGCATTAACTTGTTTGCCAAACTCGTAGCTTCATCTATTTTTCGGTGGCAAGGATTGTCCCAACAAAATTTTCATGATAATTCTAATAGAGGTTGAACATCTTTATCAATTTTGTTGTAATTTTCAAGTGCAAAGACCATAAGTAGCATGATCAACCTATAATACATATTTTTGCCACTAAATCATCTACTAAATTTACAGGCATGAGGACATTACCTTGATTGTAACACAAGCTACCGTGTTCATACGCTAAACTATCCCAGTATTCTCCTATAGCAAATGCAGGATTTGACACCTCAATATATTCTTTGACATATGTACCAGAAAAACCTCTGCAAGCAACAGAAAAACACAGTTAATATCCCAATAGGCTGCTGATTTGGAATGCCCTAGAGAATCAAATGAATTTTGAATGCATTGGATAATTAAAGGCACAATGGGCATTTACCTTACAAAATCAAGGCGCCATCCATCAAAACCAATATCATTTCGAAGCCAATTTAGCCATTCCTTTATGTCTCTTCGTACAAAGTCTTGGGAATGATCAATGTTAGGAGCTGCATGGAATATATCACCTGCATAGAGAATTGATACTTTCTTATCTCAATAGCAATTTGCATTAAGTAAGTGAATAATAAGTGAATGATATTTTAGTGTTTTTGACAGTAAAATGTTCTGCGGACAAGAAGCTAAACAATTGGAATCAACTGAAGGATATGATTTCCATACTAGCTACAATTTTATATCCTTCTTTTGGATATAAAGAACACAGAAGAACTGAATGCCTCAAACAGAAGGATTTAGCACATAACTAACAGCATGCCTTGTAAGTAACTAGACAGATCACCATAAAATGGAAGGGCTAGGAAAAAGAGAACTGAGTGGTTATTTTAAATGGCTTCTTCAACATATCTCTTCAATCCGTGATCAAATCAATTTCAAGACACATACCACTTGAAGGATTTCCACAACCCTGGAAATTTGGATCATCACAAACAATTGCTTCTGGCCCCCATGCAAGTTTTCCCCCAAAAATATTCCATACACCATTTGGACTCTGAAATCATAGAAAAAATTAATTTACCAAGAGGCAGTGAAGTGATTCATTTGAGATACGCATTGGAGAGTCTACCCTGTGGATGTATTTATGAGATGAGGGAAACAGAGCGGGTGGGAAGGATCTGTGCAACAACTTTCAATTTACTCACAGTAAAAACTTGAGTTCACATTGAATTCAAATGCAAAGGCAGCACGCAAGCAAATGGAAAGAAAGAGTATTCAGCATGAAAGAGGTGAAACCATAGTCATAACAATATATATGGACAACACATTGTGAAAGAAATATATGTACAACACACTGTGAAAGATGGTATACAAGGGCTAAATGAAATCAAAAGGGCCCAAAAGTTGGCTTGGTAAAAGAAATATTTGGACAACACATTGTGAAAGAAAATATATGCTATTCAGGCACCTGAAATATGATAAATATCGTGTGGCAAGTAAGGAAAAGATAATAATGTGACTGAAATCTCAGAATGCTGTAGAAAAAGTAAAATGACAGATACCGAGATAACAACTAATACTTAATAAAACCTTGAAGCAATAAGATTAGGAATTACTTGTTTCTGAGCACAACGATGATTTAGAACAACATCTCCCAAGGCCTGTATAAAAAGGCAAAATGTTATCATTCTACTTTGCATAAATAACAATCTGGCAAACATCTCTTCATGTCAGA
Organism: Macaranga tanarius; assembly: GCA_949673435.1. Lineage (NCBI taxonomy): Eukaryota > Viridiplantae > Streptophyta > Magnoliopsida > Malpighiales > Euphorbiaceae > Macaranga > Macaranga tanarius. The sequence goes on from CATIWO010432694.1 coordinate 10,634, forward strand.
GGCTTGAAATAAATATTATGTCCTCTGCATGACGATTCAATCATGCACAGCTCTAGACCATTGGCAAAAACAATACTAAAAACTTGTATATCAATTATTTGCAGAAATGAAACACATTAGCAGCATCAAAGAACAGGAGATAAAATGAAAGTTGTTCCACCAGAAATGCATAAATGCAAATTGCACAAATGAGTGCAGACTGTGCTGCAGAACAGACAGCAATATGATGAACTCAGAAAAGAAGCGTAACTATTTCAGTATTCCTATATCAGTAATAAGCTTACCCATCCAAAAGAAAAGAAAATGATAAAAGCAACAGTGATTTCATGTTTTTTGAAATATTAGTATAATAGTACCATTTTAAGTTCCTTTTGTCATTTCCTTGCTTTCTTATATTTCCCAAAGCAAGATGATGGAAGCTTTCATTATACACTTGCAATAAAAAATTGCTTATGGCCCTATCTAACATATTTCTACACACACAACACTATTCCACTTAATAGTACTTCAATGGGTAAGCGACATATTAGAAAGTAAATTTTTCTTTACAAAACAAGCACAAGCTTCTGAATTATGCAACCAGCAGGGCATCCCAAAAAGTACAAAATAATCTCCATGCCTTAATTAAAATTTTAGATTATAAATATTGGATTTTGAGGAAAGAAATTTCACCTTAAATTCAAAAAGCTAAAACCTACCGAAAGATCATGCGAATGCATTTCTTCTATACAGTATTTCAGTTCTTCCTCAGACCCATAGGCTGAGTTCAAGTTGTAGAGGTCTGAAGGCATGTAACCTGCACATTAATCAATAACATTTATGAAGTTTAAACTTTTCTTTTTGCTTAATTGATGGTCAAAATGTATAATTAGTTTTTACTAAATATTAATAAAATTCATACAATGAACATTTCATATTTGCAGAAGACGTATCCTTATGTCAACTAGACAAGAAGAAAGATTAAAAAAAGAGAAATAATCCAAACCTTGAGGGGCAACAGATTGTGTGGGTGGTGGGAACCACACTGCTGTAACTCCACATTGAGACAAATCAGCCGCTTTAGGAGCTAACTCCACATACCACTGTCTTCTCCAGCTTTCCCAGTTGAAACCTTGAAACTTCAAGAGCCATAAATTATGATAGGGAGAACATAAATATTCAACAAATGCACTAAATATAGATGGCAGCACAAGAAATAACACAAACTAATCCCTGAACATTGAAATTTCAAATAATCCCTGGACAAAATGCATGTTTGTTGAGAATCCCAAAAAAAAATAGAAATGAAAAAGTTCCTCAAAACATCTAACTGGTCTTGCTCAGATAGTGGTGTACACTGAAAAGCTATTCCATATTCCTCCTACAAGCTCCAAGACAAACATCATGGTACAACCCCAGGCACCACATCACTTCTAGTGATCAAATTTGTCCAGCTCAGTATGTTATCACTCGCATAGGCATTTAGATGTACTATAATAGAAACAAAATTGTGGCCAAACCCTTACAAGAAACAAGAATGAATAGATGTTGTTCGTCATTTTGCAATTTCTCTCATTTATTTGGGATTCAATGCACATTTTGTTCTATAATAGATTAAACACATCTATATGTTTAAGGTATATAATCCCTTTCCCCCCTTGCAGTACATAATGTCACATGATTCATATTAGAAGAAAACTCTTCAATATGGATTCGTTTTCATATCCATTTACCAATCTATCTACTACAACACGGTCATTAAACAAATTGGACAGTTATTTTTTAAGAAAAAAAACAAGGAAAAATTTCTAGATTAAGCACTAAGAATTATATACACATAGACCTTCCAATGAATATCCATAATTACCCTAGATCAAGACAAACATTAGATTCTTATGCTTTCCAACAAATTAAATTGATCAAGCAGGCTGAACATAACATAATGCATTTTGCAAAGAAAAAAGATCCAATAAACTTGTCAGCTTTCAATTCTGATAAGTGTACTAACCACAATCTCACGTCCTGTTCCAGTTCCTGGTTCTGCATTCGAATTCACATAATTGCAAGGTCAGATGAAGCCATGTTTAATACTTGCATTATGCAAAAAATAATACATGGATGTAAAAGGTAAACTGACCTAATTTTGTAAGCTCCGGGGTTCTCTGCCATTGTATGGTCTTTCGTTGAAGAACCCGTTCTAAAGCCTTTCTCTTCTTTTCTAAAGTTTCTTTCTCAATTACATGTTCAACCAATGTATCCCCCTCCTTTGGCTTTTCTTGAGCAATTGACCATACTTCATCAGTTTTGGGCAACTCCAAGTGTCTAAACTTTAATGCTAATTCTTCAGATACATCAGTCTTTCTTGGTGGAAACTTGGGACGGATAGTCCTAATCTTCCTTGCCATCCACTGAGGTATCTCTCTACGAGGACCATCACTCAAAAGTTTCCATTTCTGTGAATCATCATCTATCAAAAGATCTATACGCCCACCATTCACTATGTAGATGGCATCTTCATCCTTTTCATCTTCTAAAAGTAGTGACTCTGACATTTCTGCTCTTTGCCTCCATGTCTTTAAAGCAGATTCAGAGGCCCTTAATGATCTCTGCAATGATTCACATCTTCTCACGTAGGCAATCTCTCTTGAGCGTGCTGTTTCTTTAGCAGATTCAATGGCAGCCTTGATTCTTTCCAGCTCAGACGTAAAGGCCTTGGATACTGCCTTCTTTCTTTCTTCAGTGTCCTCCTTCATTTTCTCCAGCAGAGAACCAATTTTCTCCTCCTGCTGGATAGCTTTTTCCCTGTTCAACTCCTGAAAATCAAGCAACGCTTTCTCAGCCTCATTGGCTCGGACTTCAGATGCTTTTGCTTGTGCATGAACCCAGTCTAACTCCCCCTTCAAATTATCAACCTCTTTTTTCATAATCAACAACTGAGATTCTAAATCATTTACAAGACTCTCTAGTCTGATATTCTCTGATTTAATGGAAGCAATCTCATCAAATGGATTAATATCCTCAGAAAACATAGCCACAGCTTTTGCTGCATAGTCACCAGCTTTTTCAGCCACATCCAAGGCCTTCTCTATAGCATCTTTTGACTGTTCAACAATTGACAATATAGTTCCTTCAGTTGCATTCCTGATTTGTTCTTCAATCTGAAAAGCTGCTTCAGCGGCAGTAGTTTCAGCAGCGGCAACTCTCATTTGGGCATCTTCCAGAATGTGAGATGTTGCTTGCTGAAAAGCAATCTCTGCTAACTTTTCAACTTGCACTGCAAGTTCAACAGCATCTTGTTTTGCAAGGACTAGCCTAGATTCCAAGGTGAATTTCTCTTCCACTGTCTCCTGCAGCTTCTGATGGAACAGTGATTTAGCAGCCTCAAGTTCTGCTATAGCCAATTCCTTGTCATGCAATATGGTAGCCACATATTCTTGCTGCCTAGCCTCAGACCGAGCCAACTGGTCTCTTTCTTTCTCAAGGGCTTCTTGTTTGGCTCGAGCCTCAAGAAGAGCTTTCTTAGCTGCTTGTACCTCATTTTCTTCATCCTCCAACACTTGAGCACTCTGTGATGAAAGATCAGTTCCATCATTGACGGCACCTGTGCGGGTCTCATTGGAGTCATCCTGCTTTGAAATCTAGCAACCATGAGTCTCTCTTATGGCACATACTCTCTCTCAGCTTTGTACCAAATTAGCAATCATAAAGTATTATAGAAAGAAACTCCATATTTACTCATTCAAAACATAGGCATGCCAGACAACACAAATGAGCCCTATTGATTCTAGTTACATAGAGAATACTGATCATGATCCAATCATATCATTATTATATACTTTTATTGATAATTCTGGTGATGAAGTTAAGTCCTTTATGGGACCTTCAAACAATGTTATCTATAAAATAATTAAAAAATACTAGATAAAATTCAGTGATGCACACAAATAGTATACTTTTGTAAACAAAGTGCTTACCATACTTGATAAAACAATGGTTCTTGATTTATAGTGCCAGTTGCCATTATACAAAAGTCTCCTGCAAGAATTCCAATTAAAAGCATTAATAAAATTCTCAACACCCAAAAAAAAAAGTAATAATAAAATAAAACCATTTTGCAATAAACCATGATCCATAAAATTTATAACCCAAAAGAAAGAAAAGAAAAAGAAGCAAGATATGATTTTGGATTCAGATTAAACCTTTTTCTCCATCTACAAGTACTATGAAAGATCAAAGGATGGTGGAGGAGAGACAAACTTGAAACATTCTTATCAAATGAGTGAGAGCTTGCCAAGATACCACCAGCAGAAGCAGGCAAGAAAGTGGCTCCCATTTAGATCCTGCTAAGAATAAACTTATAAAAAAGAATACCCAGATGATAATTGCAGTGATCACATCAAAGTAAGCGATCAGAGCAATCCAAGAAGCAATTGAAGCTAATCAAATTCAAGAGCATGATCATTTGCAATGGAGAAAGAAACAAAGAAAGAATCTAAAAAGAAAAGAACCAAGAAAAAACAAGGGAGCATGCAAGTGATTGAGAAGGGTCGTAAGACCAAATGTTAAAAGGTTAAAAAATGTGAGTGAGGTGATGCAATTGGCGCGGGGAATGGGGGCAATTTGCAGCTCTCAATGAAAGCTTGAGATTTGCAGACTCACCTTCTTTTCACACTTTGGCTCTCTTTTATTATTTATTTATTAATTAATTAATCTTAAGGACACTTATGCCCTTCATGTCATGCAAAAATGTGCAACATTAATTTAATACCAAGTGTCTTATAAATAATTAAACATTAAATATTTAATATATATATATATATATATATATATATATATATATATATATATATATATATATATATATATATATATATAATTGTTGCCACATATATTTATAATAATAAACAAAACAATTCAAAACATGTTATTAAATATTATTTTGGCTTAATACATATCCAGCCTCCTGAACTTGCCAGCTTTTTTTATTTTAGCAGCTCAACTTACAATTTTGTCATTTCAACATCTGAACTTGTCATTTTTTGCCTAAAATACACTAATCTAATGATATAATACATCTATCACCCCCATACTTGCCACTTTTTGTCAGTTTGACACTTTTACTTGCAGAATTTAGTTAGTTAAACACCTCTACGTGTCACATGCTGATTCGCTAATGTGATGACAGGGGTTTAAAAATTATATTTTAGTCAAGTTCAGGTGTTGAAATGGCAAAGTGAAAAAAGCTGGCAAATTCAGGAGACTGTATATGCATTACGCCTATTATTTTTTAACTGTAATTCTTACCTAATACTGAAAAAATTATGAAATCTCTTATTTATTTTAGATATATTATATTTTCAAATTTATTATATATATATATATATATATATATATATATATATTTATATTTATTTATTTATTTATTTATTTATTTATTAAGTGCAAAATATTTGAATATATATATACTGAATCTAACTATTAACTATAATAATATATTTAGAGTATGCAAAAAATTAAAATTATTTAAAATTATTTCTATAATATATTTTATATTATATAATGCAGTCACAAATAAAATTACAAATTCACATAATTTGAAACATGCAGTGAGTTTTCTTTTCACATTCTTTTTTTTAATTTTTTAATTTTTTAATTTTTTTTTTTTGTTAATTAAATAGAAGTGATTTTTTTTTTTTTTGGTTCTCGTAGTGGATGGGTTTGTTACGAGCTTCACAATCAAGGGCAAGAATGGCAGCATGAGGTCTTAGTCACGGAGATTCACGTGGTACTTATATTAAAGTACACCGGTTAAAAAGCAAAGGAACTTTTTAAGCAAAATCTCATCTCATTTTGCTCAAAAGATAAAATCTTTAAAAAGCATTAAAGTTTTCCATTTTAAAGTTGTAAAAGACATTATGGACATCTTCTTTCTTCCATTTGCTTCTCCTCTCTTTTCTCATTCAGTATTAATTGAATATTAATTAAGATTCGAATTTATAATCTCAAGATTAATATGAAAATTATACATACACATGTATTGATGGAAATTACACATATATTAAAGATGTTAACACTAACTTGAAAATATTGTAACCCGGGTCGTATGACTTTGGTCATACGAAGTGACAGGTCTCGAGTTTAATATCTCTCCTCCACACTCGAGGAATTAAATCGCTTGAATTTCACTTTTGGGTCTTATAGAAATCCTTTTGACCCATCAATTGGTGGGTGTAATAGCTATTTCAAATTTAATATATAACAACTAACTGCTAATAATTATATACTGTTAAAAAAACTTGAAAATGTTGTTAAATATTATAAATTTTCAATTGATGTGTTTGTGTTTTCAAATTTTAAGTTAAAAATTGACCGTGTACAATTTGAGTGATGATAATTGATAACCACTTGGTACTTGAGGAATTGAAATATTTGTTGACTTTAAATGAATTACAAAAATTTAAATCCTATGAAAATAAGAAAACAAGCTAAATATATAAATTCATACGCCAAACAGATTTTTTTTTTTTTTGAAAAGCCAAACAGAATAAATTTTGATAAAGTCCTTAGATATTGGTTGCATTAAAAAATACAAAATTCATAACTTATTTTAATTGTGAATGAATTATTTTATTCCCTCAACATTTTAGGTCAATATTTTAAATTCTAGATTCATTTTCGAGTCACGATGAATTTAACATATCAACTTGGCTAAGTTAAACCAACACTTAACATATCAATTTCTCTCAATATGTATATGTAGTTTCTAAAGAAAAAATGTTCTCTAAGCATGAACTTCAGATGCTGCAAGTCCAAGCTCAAAACATCAAATGACAAAATTTTGAAGAATCACAGCAGTAACTCATCTAAGACAACAACATGAGAAATCAGAATTGCCACTATTCATGCATATGTCAAAGGTGCCTCGAACAAAATTGATACACCTAATCGCTTTGGTCAGTTTCATGATAGATAAACAGACTGCCCTGAAATCGCTGTTGCGTATGGATATGGAGCTAATCATGCCAGAGCAGAACATGGTCTATGCATCATCAGCCATCTCCTCCACACGTTACTTCCAACTTCACCACAAGTCTTCCTTTTAAGCGAGCAGGGAAAAAAATTTAGCAATTTAATGGAAGAAAGCATTAATCATGCCCATGCATGTCAATACAATATTCAGTCATCCAGCAAAGAAGTTTCAGAGTAACAAAAGTAGGCCTACTCCCAGTACGCAACCAGTGAATTAATATCTGGATGTATTATGACATAGAATATAGTAGCGTGTCTGTCAAGGACTGAACAATACACTTAAACACCTAAATTGATCAGCTGGATCTAACATTGACACAAGGTTGCTATGAGTCAAAGATGATTGCTTATCAAACATATTTTCAAAATAATTTTTGTAGAACAAAGAAAAGTTAAAATGCCTCAACTCTTCTTAGGGAAAAAGAAAAATCCCCAAGCTTGCAATAGCCTGTCACAGATCAGAGGCAGAAAATGCAGAAAGAGAAGGGAGGACAAACCATCATACCCTAGGAGTGGGAAGAAGTAGATTTTCAACTGTGCTTAAAATATAATCATAAAGGTCCTTACCTTAGATTATTGAAGTTTCAGAATAAATGCGAAGTGTACAGTCAACCCCACCGCTGACAACACTGTCATCTTTCCACCAATCAGCGCATAGAACCTGAAGTACAGCACATACCCCACATAGATTGAAAAAATGAATCTTCCAAGGTAAAAAGAAACAGCAAAATGCAATGGATGGAATTATACCTTGTCTTTGTGTGAGTCAATAACAGCCAGAGGCCACTGCAACAACAATAAACTACTTAGAACACCATTTGCCACCCTTTTTCAGATAGGTCTATGGAATTCAGAATACAATACTCCATAATGTATTAAAGCAGGTGAGTGCACCTAGAATCACTTATTAGTTTGTTTATTTATTTATTATCTCTCCTAGAAAAGGCAGAATGATAATCAAAAGTGAAGCTAAAACATTACCGCTGTTCTTAGATCCCACAACATAACTTTCCCATCATAGGATGCAGAAAGTATATGAAACCAAGATTTATCATGCCACTTGCAAGTTGAGATCCAAGAATTGTGAGATGAGAACTGATAAATAGGAGCAGAAGTTCCTACAAGAATAATGAAATGTAAATAAGCAACTCTGAGAGAGAGATGGACATGGAGAGATAAGAACAATCTCAGTCAATGTACCTGGTTTTCGAGGATCCCATATCCTCAGGATGGGGTCAGAGCCCCCAGCAGCAATGAGCGCTGCACCTTCGCCTCCAATATGTACACAGTTGAGGGCTTTCCCACAGAACTGCATAAGCAGAACAAAATGAAGCATCTAAACATTAATATAAATTTCATACACAAATACAGAAAATGCCAATCAATATGAACATGCACATGCAAGTGTAAAGGAGAGAGACAGAACGGATGAAAGATTATTTTCACATACTATTTTTGATATATCTTTGCCTGTCTCTACATCCCAACGTCGAACAGAATGATCCCATGAAGCAGAGCAAATTGTTTCACGTTCAGGCCAAACAACAGAGGATACACATTGTGTATGGCCCACAAGCGTGGAAAGCGCCTCACCCTAAGTGCAAAAGATTGTCATGAAGAACAATAAAAGACTAATGGTGAAAGAAAATTCTCAAGCTCACAAATTCAAGAAAACATACAAGCAGCCCACAGTATACAATAATCCAAACAATGCTTAGTTGAGTTTAGTTGAGTATTAAAAAAAAGGACAAGCATAGAGCATAGGGGGCACGCAATACCTCCAGCTGAGATTCATCGACCTCATTTTTCACTTTTCTCTTTTTGGTAGACACTAAATCTCCTGTGTCTGACTGATTTGTCTGCCATAAATTGATTGTACAGTCCCAGGAACCCGAACAAATCTAGCAAACAATCATAATTCATAACCAAGAAAGGAGTGAACTTCAGTTTGGAAGTAAACCATATAGATGTCATTATTCTTAAGGACACAGGTAATAGACCAGACCATGCTTCCAGAAGTCTCTGCAGCAACACTTTGCACAGATGCATTATGCCCACGCAAAACCTTGAAGGCCCTAACCTTTGTTGGATGATTTTCAGGCTCTTCTGTATCGAGCTTTCAGAAAAAAAGGAATTCACTGAGTCATGGATCAACTTGAGCTTTATAAAACAGTAATTCTGATCCAAATTACCTTCCACAGTCTCAGAGTTTGATCTTTTGAGGCAGTGGCCATTGTAACCCTATCAACCCCTGCAACAACACAACAATGAATGGAAGGATAAAAAATTTACTGCTAAAACATGAAGCAATTGAAGAAAAAATTTCACACAACCATGAATAAAAGAAACAAGCAAAATTTGTAATCAATAAACATGAAAATGGAGACAAATACTCATGAAGTTATCACCAACGTACCCAATCCTTTCGATGTAAGAGATGTGCAGATGACCCAAGACACATTGGACAACATTCCAGGAAAACATCTTAAATTAAAAAACATATGAGAAAATGAACCTTTTTTTTTTGGGCAAAACATTACATCCTTCAGACAACCAAAAGGAAAATCACACGAGACCTAATGCAAAGAATGAATAATATCTTGAGAAATTTAGATTAAAAAAGAAATCTAAGGAGCAGTACAATAACAGAGAAAAAGTTACAGCTGTACACATATTTAAGGCATTAAAGTACAAGTGTTCATCATATCCACTGATGGCCAACTTTTTGTCTCCCACTTCAACAGACTTTTTCTTGTAGACTAGATCCATTCTCAAAACTATCAAATTGATGTCAGGTACAATTTAAAAAATATTATTCTGAACTTATTACTTGGCAGCCCCTTGAGATGGGGATGCTTTAAGCAATTCCATCGTCTCAACTGCTAGAAAGCAACTGACAATCACACAGGAGCTGCAAGCAGATATGTTGAAACTTGAAAAGATTTTTCCTGTGCATTATGCATAGAGCCATTAATAAGAGATAGTTTGACACTAGTCCATCATGAATCTTGTTCATATTCATTTATAAGTTTCACATTACACAGAGAGAACATATGATGTGTCTTGATAGGAGAAAATAAGACAGAAAAAATATAGAATATTAACTGGTAATTCCTTTTATATACCTCCTGGGTTCATTATACTAACAGAAGTAATTGCATCATTATGTCCCTCTAATATGTGTGTACACTGGCCAGCAGCTTTCCATACCCTAAAGAATATGAACAAAAAACCTTGCATAAGTTAGTTCATCATAGATTCTAATCACGAGAGTAGTCAAGAAAACTATAACAGACCTTCCAAAACTGTCATAGCACCCTGTCACAACAAACCTGCCAAAAAAACCATGAAGTTCAGCACTTTCTAAAAATACAAGAAAATTCAACCACAAAAGGACATTCGAAACTGAGCTAAAGATGCATTGTAATTATTTGTGATGCACCATGACTTAGTAAGACATGCCATAAGTATGGGAACAACCTACAACCATCCATATGAGAGCCACTTTCTACTAAAATTTCCAACATCGAATTATTTACACTCTTGCATCTTCAAGTTGTAGTGTGGATGAATCTTCAGTAAAAATGTTCTTATTCAATTACATATAATCAGAAATGCTGAACTGGACAATTAGATTCTCTTTCAGGCCATGCACTGCAAGGTGCCTTTAGTCACAGGTTGGTTCCAATAAATTTGAAATCAGAGATGGTGAAAATAACTGAAAAGTTCACATATAGTCAATGACATTTTTGTTCACATTATCAAAACCCAACTTCCAATCTTCCTAAACAAATTATTCAGATACAAAGAACAACTAGCAATTTGAGACCCTTAATATTTGTGTTGATAAACAATTTTGGTTAATTTCAAGCTAAGTAAACAGGCTTCCACTATAATGACTTTATTTAGTACAAATATTCAATAAAATAATACATCTTAAAGTACATAACTTTATCAAAATCCCAATATTTAAAAAGCTTCTGCAAAGCAAATACAATCAAGAACTAAGGAATTCAGACTTACTGCGGGCAAGAACCATCAACTGCACTGACCCAATCATCATGCAAAGACGGCTCCTCTTCTTTTCGAGGAGCAACCGCCTTAATATATTCAATTTCCAGTATCTTCTCCTGTAATATCACAATTCATCACAATCTATCACAGGCCAATCATAACATTTACTCAATAATTGTAAGACAACAAAAATTATACCGCGGAAATGCCCTTGGCCAGAAGAAACTGCTCAAGAGACAAACGAATAAACTCTCCATCTACAAGAAAATCAAACGGATGATTCTCCCATTCAGCATTCCCTGCACACATCAATTTTAACTTTTTTAATCAAAAAAATTGTATCCTAATTTCTCAAAAACAGGCTTCAAATTTACCGGCTTTGAGGAGTGAATTGACGATGGTAGAGAGGCCAAGACGAGTGAGATTAGAAGGGATAGTAATAATAGTTGCTGGTACTTCAAACGGAGCCTCAAGCTTTGTAACGAATTTTGCTTGAATTTGCCTCTCTTCTGTGTCTCCTTCCATCTTCTTCTTCAGAGAAAATGAAACTAGGGTTTTAGGGATTTAGAGAGCTCAAAATTAGGGTTTTAGGGAAAAGGTTTTGGATTTATTGTCCTTAATACGCTGTCGCTTTGATTGATGCTGCGTCGTTTGTTGTTTTGAAGAAAAGTATCGATTTTTCACGTGATTAATTATTAACTTGAAGTGAAGCTGCGTCCTACTCCTGTATTGTAAATATATAAAGATTATCAACCATAATGCGATTAACTAATTTATGTAAAGGTCTCGTGTTCAAATTTTAGTGGGAGCGCATAGTCAATGATTATATGTTCTTGCCTGTCAACTTCAAAAACTATATACAATTGATGTAATAATATTAGTTTGATAATTAGTTGTTGTAGTTAGGCAGTTAGCCATAGTTTAATGGTATTGATAGTTGTTAAATGTTGTAGTCCCCCAATTTAAGGTGTATTTGACCCACAAAACTAATTTATGCATTTTATCTAAAAATATAAATTTTATGTTAGTGTAAATTTTTTTATTTCATGTTTTTTTATCTTCTTTTTTACTTTTTTTTTTATCTATTATTCTTTTTTTATTTATCGTGTTTTAATTAAAGAAATTACATAAATAAATTGTATTTTTTAATTGTTTTACTTTGACCAAGCACTAAAAGGAATAATTGGTGTGCCAGACTCTGAAAATGTTGTGTATACTCTTTAAATATCATCTGATGCGTTAAAAAATAATATTTTTTAAAAAAATTTAAATTTTTTTCCAGATCACCATTATTCATCAATTAATTTAATGGCATAACTACATACATCACTATTCGAATTCAACATCGTCGCGCTCAATGTCGAATTCAACATCGTCGCGCTCAATGTCGAATTCAACATCGTCACTTAAGCGAGAACAGTCCTTGCAAACTAAACTAATTTTATTGGATTGTTTAAACTAATACCTTAATTTATTTACATTAGGAAGAACTTAAATGTGACATTTCAAACACATGACAGGTAGTAGTTTCACTCAATATTGTGACATAAGACATATACTCAAGCTATTTGGCATCTTTTTTAGCATTTGATGTATCCTCTATTTCTTCTTCCTAAGTTCTTTGGTGACATAAAAAAGCATTATATCTAATTGCAAAATCACTAAATTTCGGGAAATAAAATGGGTTCTCTTGCATCAACAGTCTTGATTGACACATTGTGCATCATTTGGCCTTTATGCGATTGTTCGCACGAAGCAAAATCTATGATCAACTTTGCTACAGAATTAGGCTGATCGACATGGGGAAGATGACCTGAGTCTGGTACTTGTCTTATGATCGCATTTGCCAGGTCACAATGCAGCTGCTGCAAGATATGAAATGATAGCAATAATAAATAATGTAGCTCAGACTAGGTGAACCAGTTTTTTACAATGCCACCGCCTGCATTGCATAACTAATTAGATTAATGCTCAGAACTTACAACAGCAAGCTTGTAGCTCACAATCTTATCGAACTCGCCGCTGATGATGAGAGTCTTCTTCTTTACCTGAAATTATCAGAGTCAACAGGCACCGCGTTAACAATGTAGCTAATCCAAGAATTCATATGTATGTATATGTTATGTAACTAAGATTATTTTTTTCTTGAATTTTTCAGTTAAAGAATGCAACATTCTAAAGTTACACAGATTTACAACCAGTCATCATCAGCTAGGCATAAAACTCAAAAAAATTCCCATAAAATGGCAGTCTTTACCTGTTTTATTTGAGAAATAACGTTATATCCCCCACTAATCATAAAATTAACAGTTGAATCTTTCCACCATGGCATCAGACAATGTAAACGGCCCACCTAAGTCGCAACATTAAAAAAAACATGGGTATTAGGTCTCATCTTAAACAACCTTAGACAACAACCTTGAACAAGACGTAAAAATTAGCATGTAAACTTTCAACTGCATGTGCATTCTTAGTTTGCATTGTGTCTGTCCAAAGAAAGTGCAATCTTGTCAAACTCAAAAATCAAGAAAAGAAAAGAAACAAAACTTACATTAGTCCAATCTAAGATTGTAAAGAACGGAATGCAGTTGAAGGCCAGTAAATTTGCATAAAGGCGCAATGGAAGGCTCTTTAAAAAAGAAACCTGGTACATAAAATTTACAAGGTCAGGATCTTCTGCCAGCACTATCACTTGCCTGATAAAACAATGCAAATCTTGGAGACATACCCCAGCATAGGCTACCATTGTTGGTAACTTAGCCAAATGTTTTGTGCCTTCAGCATACACACTGGGATTGATCAGTATCAACTTTTCAACCTTCAAAATAATAAGAGATGAGGTTACTTATAGGCTGAATATCATGTTAAATAACAATTAACAACAAATGGAACGAAAGCAAAAGCAAGAACAGGATCTAGAGCAGAACAAAAACACATGCATGTACCTATTCCAATTCAACCGAATTAAATTTGTATACGATGTAAAACAAGAAAAGAGATGGACAAGGCTAAAAACTTCGAGACGTATATAGCTTGTTTCTTAATAACTTTGAATTTTGACAAAACTTTTGATCCAGCTTGCAACCGATACCAATCTACTGATTTTGAGGTGGTTTGTTTTCTAATGCTGCTCTGCTCACTGGGCATAAATTGACCATCCTTACACCTATAGGCTTGGTGTTTATTAGATATTGAAGTTATAGGCAATTATGAAGACTATCAAGTTCAAAGAGACTCAAGACTTAGAAGTTTGACAAACTTAATCATGACGAATTCAACATCAGAATCTAAGATAATATTATCAACTATGTTCTATGTACTGCAGTTAATTGAACTAAAATCTCACAAGCATAGTGCATTTGATGTGCAATGAGTCCAACATTGAACTTACAGCGTCCGGATAATTGACAGTAAAATCTATAGCAACAGAGGCGCCAAGGCTTGGTCCAACTAATATCATTGGCCTTCTGATGTATTCCTCCCAAAACTAGAATTAGAGGGATAAAAACGATTATTAAAGTTAGGGAGTACGGCCATAAATAGTGCAAAACAGTAGCTATACAAATATATTGCTGAAGCAACAAGTCCATATATATCCAAAGCATCATCATACACATTGCAAGTTGGAAAGACATTAAAAGGCCATAGATGCTACAAGGACTGTTGAAGTGGAGATTGAAAGCATTTCTAGCACAAACTATAATAACTTTCAGCATTGTTTGTTTACCATTGAAGATCATATGATCCTAAAATGTACTTCCTAAATATTATCACTGTGTAAGTGAGATATGAATTAACCAAACAAATATGCAAGAAACTGAAACAATATTTGAAAAATTCAAATAAACTTCAAGAGTGTGAAAAACACCTGGTAGAGATGGTAGCGCTTAGATGCTGCATCACATGATGGCCGTGATTCTGTAATAAGCAAAAATAAAATGGTAAGCAAGTTTTAAGGAAAATAAGTAAATCAGTATACCATAAAAGGGTCTAAGGTAGCAGCCTACCTAAATCAGAGAAGCCCCATCCAAGAACATCAACAGCCCAAGCCTCCAAACCAGCTTCCTCAAGCAAAGGATATGTGCACCTCCATTCTAAACAAGAACTAAAAAAAACACAACCTGGTCAACTAGAATAAAAGCTTCAGCATGGAATATAACATTCTGGTCATTAGTTAGTAGTCATCCCCACAAACAAAAGAAATTTAGTCATAACATCTTAAGTAGCATACCTGTCAAAGCAATGCAGGAGAACAACTGGATTGTTTTTACTTTGTATCAATGGTTTAACACAACTAGTCATAATGTAGTTTTCTGAAGAGCCCATCTGCAATTATCACATTAAAATGGCAAGTCCATAAGTCAGGAAGCAGCTTTAATTCATCTAAAAAAAATCTAGGAAGACACTGCACACGACCATAGTGTTCCTTGAACGTAATTATATCAGTAAATCAATCCAGAATTATTTAAAAAATTATATTAAATGATTTTTTTTTCTGGGATTAGCACAATAACTCAATGCCTTTGGGGCTGAATCCAATTAGGAACCCACTGTAAAGAATTTTTTCCCCCCAAATGTAGTCAATAAAATCACATAGAACATATAAAAGTTCACCAAAGAAAAAAAAAAAACAAGTATCAGAGTAAATTAATTGAAGTGCACGTAAATTATCTTGAAGGTGCATGTAAGCATCACTGTGTTTCTAAAGTTTGTCTAAGGTATTTGTCTAACTGGCAAGAAGCTTAGATTTCTTACTTAAGAAACTTAAAATAAGGTCTTAAGTTCGAATATTGTATATATGGTGCTAGAAAAGCTTTGCCTCCTTATAGGAGGCATCAGCTCAAACTCCAGAATAATTAATGGCTATGATACCTCAGGGGTCAGATGAAAAAAAAGTTTGTCTAACGTAAAATTTATGTAAAAAAAAAGGGTGCTGATAGACGTCGCTATGCGCCACGTCTATCGGCACAAAAGACAAAAAAATTTGGGGAAAAAATAAAAATGTCTTTTCTCCAAAATTACCAATATACCCTTTATTTAATTAATAATAAAAAATTATATAATAATTAAAATATATATTTTTTAATTATTTAATTAAATAAATTGACAAAATCTAAAATCTAAAAAAAAATGGGTGAACCCGTCGTGTCATAATTTATAAACTCATATAATATAATATATTTATTTATTTATTTTTGTATAATATAAAAATTATTTAATAATAAAAAATATATATTCTAATTATTTAATTAAATAAATTGACAAAAATCTAAAACTTAAAAAAGAACTGGATGAACCCGTCATATTATAATTTACAAATCCATAAATTATATTATATTTTTTTATTTTTTATTTTTTATTTTTTATATATTTATTAAATAAATAATTGCAGGGGGCAAAAGTGACATTCTGCCCCTCGCGTGACAACTCTAGGCGTCGCTTTTTCCAAAAAAAAATGCAGAGCTCAGTTTTCCAACCTTAATCCCAAACTTTAATAACTAGAAAATTTTGAGCTATTTTGCGGGGAAAAAAAAAAAAAACTACTTATTTAAACACAAAGTTTACAAGTCAAAATTTATATCAATTCAATAATTATATCAAATTAGCCAGAATTATACTTAATAATTATATCAATTGCCAATGTGTTATTCAACTTTGGATGTCTGTCCCACCTCAGAAATAGGAGTAGAACTGTTATTATGAAACTGAGCACACCGCATCCAATTTGTTTGTTGAATTCTTGTGGTTAATAATTGTTATAAATTTTTTAGACTAGTTGTTTATTAGTCTCTGAAATTATTTTTAATTGACAATATTTCTTTATATTTTCTCCAACAGGCTGTTCTTAAAAAAAAAAAAAAAAAGTTGGGCAGAATAATACTCATATCATGACACCACACAACATGAACATATAAGAATTGCCACGACAATGATAATGGTTAGCTGATCATTATAATAGCAGAACACGTGCGCATAACATTTAAAAAACGGTGCTAAATAAAAAGAAACTAAAAATGAGTAATTGAAATGATGTTCTGATGATCTAACCTGAACAGGAAGCCTTTTTATTCTTTTAGCCAAAGATCTAACAAATGGGTCTTTGATTTTCTCTATTTCTTTTGGAAGAAATGACGGAAACTCGCCGCCGCCGCCGCCGCCGCCACTGGTGGTGCAGGACATAACCTTGAAACGATGACTACCCTTTGAATTCACTATCACATTTAACACTGAACAATGTCCTCCCAGGCTGAGAGCAAACATTGTTAACTTGTAATTGCAAATTAAAGAAGCAACCAAAAAGAAAAAGAATTAAAACCCAGAAAAGTATTGGTGTGGCTACTAATAGTTACTTAAAGTTGAACTAAATTTTAAAGAAACAGAACCAGAAAGAGCAAAAGCTTAGAAATAGCAGGAAAATGTGTGAACATAAGCTAAAACAGTACACTGAATAGTGGGTTATGTGAAAGAGGACGACGAAACCAAAGTATGCGAGGTCTTAGGCTCAAGAAAATGATTTAGAGATGGCATGAAAGGTCCTCTGCTACACCACGTATATCTTCAATTTTGAAGTGTACTTTCAACAGTGAACCAGAAAGAGAAAAAGCTTAGAAATAGCAGGAAAACCAGTGAAGATAAGCTACAACAGTACACTGAAAAGTGGGCTATGTGAAAGAGGACGACGAAACCAAAGTATGTGAGGCAGGCTCAAGAAAATGATTTAGAGATGGCATGAAAGCTCCTCCGCTGCACCAGGTATATTTTTAAGGGTAACGACTCTCTAAGATAAAATAACCGCGACGCCTAGCGTCGTCTCGGAGGGGGCAAAAATACAGTTTTGCCCCCTCCAATTTTTATATAATAAATATATAAAAAATTAAAAAATTAAAAAAATATAATATAATTTATAGGTTTGTAAATTATGACACGACGGGTTCACTCAGTTCTATTTTAAGTTTTAGATTTTTATCAATTTATTTAATTAAATAACTAAAATATATATTTTTTATTATTAAATAATTTTTATATTATACAAAAAATAAATAAATAAATATATGAGTTTGTAAATTATGACACGACGGATTCACCCAGTTCTTTTTTAGGTTTTAGATTTTATCAATTTATTTAATAAAATAATTAAAAAATATATTTTTTAATTATTATATAATTTTTTTATTATTAATTAAATAAGGATATAATGGTAATTTTGGGGGAAAAGACATTTTGTCTTTTCCCTTAGATGGAACTGTAGGTATTTCTGTTAGAGATACCTATCAGCTTCCATAAAATAAATAAAGATAAAATTTGACGAGAGATAATTATTTATTTGCCCCATTAACAGGGGCATTTAATATAAGAGATGGATAATTTAGAATTTTTGCTCTTAGAGAAACAACATTATTCATATCTTTATAAGAGATATCAATCTGTTTCCTATTTCTAATTTTCACGTGTACTTTTCAACAGCGGACCAGCCATTTTTACTCTTTTTTTTTTTATAACAAAAATGAGTGACTTGTTATATCTATACTCTCATCCACCCAATTTTTAACTGAAGAGCCACCATTTTTGCTGTGATTCAAAGACAAAACAATCTTTGCAACGAACCCAAAATGGGCAAATTTGCTTTGATTTTGCTTTACCTTTTAGAAAAATCCTTTTTTTCGATGGAAAATGGGAGGGCCGGGACTCGAATTCGAAACCCTCTACACTATCTGTGAAAGTTTTAACCACTAATCCAAGGGTGCGCTGACACCTTTTGGAAAAATCCTTACATATTTAAAGTCAAATCACCTTCCTATTAACTAAAAAATACTCATAATTTTATATTTTAATAATTTTTTAGCCTATAATTTTTTTATAACAATTTAAATATATAATTTTTATCATTAGTAATTTTAATATATTACATTAATTTTAGAATTTTTAATGTGAGGTTTATATGTTATTTTCTTGTGATGCTCACATGACAATAAAATAATTTTTTTTTTTCAAATACAAAACTTGGGGAGGGGAAGAGGGGGGACTTAATGAAGTTGATGTGATGTTTATGATATAGTCAACACATTTATAATTGGGTGAATTATTATTTATCAGGATAATTTGTCATATTATACTACTTGTCCTTGACATTTAAAATTTATATTATCTCCCTATTCTATTTTGTATAATTATACTATTTACCCATTCTGTCAAATTTTCCGTTACAATTATCATTAACTGACATAACATTAACAAGTAAATACTATTTGCCCCCTCTATTTTAATATATTGGGCCTGTTTGGCATTGCTGTTGAATTCTGCTGTTGCTGATTTGAAAAATACTGATTCAAAAAGTGCTGATGAAAAAAGCAATTTATCTGTTTGGTAATAAATTTAAAAAGTGTTGTTTGGTAATAAATCTGTTTGGTTAAAGTTATTGTAAAAGTACTGATTAAAGTGAAATGACTAAAAAAGATAAATATTTAAAAAAATATAATTTTGATATTTATTTATGTTAATAATTAATAAATTATTTTTAATACTTATTAATTTTTAATAACACACGTACATTTATTTAGTTTATATTATATATTTATCAAAATAACAATT
>CATIWO010432903.1:0-50817 GCA_949673435.1 Macaranga tanarius
TTTTAATTAATATAATATATTATAGTAATAACATAATATATAGATAGTGCGTGGTTAATTTGTATTAATAGAAAATTAGAACTATATTATTTAATATTGAAATTTAGTACTATAGTGATTAATAAAATTAATAGAATTATTAATATAATACCAAAAATTAATAATTTTTTTTAATAATGTTAACAAATTAGCGACAGATTTAGTATCCGTCGCTAATTAGCGACGGATTTAGTATCCGTCGCTAATTTTAGCGACGGATTTAGTATCCGTCGCTAATTTTAGAGACGGATATTGAATCCGTCGCTAATTAGTGACAGATATTTAATCCGTCGCTAATTTTAGCGACGGATTTACATCCGTCGCTAAAATCCATCGGTAATCAGTATCCGTCGCTAATCCGTCGGGAATTAGCAACAAAAAACTGTCCGTTGCTAATTTCCGTCGGTAAATCGTTGCATTCTAGTAGTGGAAACGGGTTGTCATAGGTGTTAGAACCTGATATGAGAATGGCAGAAAATAAGGACATTGAAAATGCTCAAAAAAGGGTGGATGAGGATTCTTGCAACACCAGTAGAGGACAAGCAGTTCCATCTCTCCAAATTGTGGCACATAAAATTGAAGCAGAATTGTACAAATTATTTGGGGGATAAATAAGAAGTAGAAGGAGAAAGGAAGGTCCCTTTTATTCAATTTGAAAGATCATAATAATCCTGAATTGAGAGCAAGAGTTATGTTAGGAGAAATTCCCCCTTGTAGACTTTGCTCAATGACAGCAGAGGAGCTTTCATCTAAAGAACTTTTTGAGTAGCGAATGGCAAAAGCCGAGGAGCTTGCTCAGTTGGTAATGTTGCCTGAATCAGATGTTGATATAAGACGTTTGGTTAAGAAAACACATAAAGGTGAGTTTCTGCTGTGGGGTGAGTTTCTATTTTATTTACCTCCTATTGCTGCTGCTACTGCTGCAAGTGTAGTTACTGCTATTGTTGGTAGTTTTATTGATGATGATGGGCTTAGAAATTGGCAAGCGTTCGCTTTCCAATATGATGATGCAGGTGTAGTTGCTGCAGTAGTTCATTGCTGAGCGATCTACGGTGGTGGGTTAGGAGGGAAAGGACGGCGGTGACTAAAGGAGAGGGGTGTTGATGACCGGACGATGGAGGTGAACCAGTAGAGGAGGAGAGAGATGCTGACATATCATGTTATTATGTCCATGTCAGCATGAAGGTTGCTGATGTGGCACGTCAGTTTGCCTATGTTAGCACTTGGGCATGTACTCTCTGAATTTCCCATACAGATATTAGGGCATTAAATGGAGCCTTCTAGGAGGGCAAGAAAGATATCAACTGTATGCACATATATTATCATATAGATAATACCTAATGATAGTATTGCTTTTGGGTGTTGTAATTGCATGGAACTCAATTCTATTATATTATGTAGATTGAAGGGGGTTGTTTACACAATCATTGAATTGAGAAATAATAGTTTGGAGGTTTCATTTAGGAGCACTTATTCATATTTTTTATATCACCTGCGCATTGCACATGCATATGTCTAGTTTATAATCGATAAAAAAGATAAAGATATAACAGGAATAGAAGAAAAACAATAGTATAAAAGGTAAAATAATAATTATTAATAGATAATATTTTTATCAATTTATTTTTAATATTTTAAAATTAAGCTCTTGCTATGGTACAAAATATTTATATTTATACAAATGAAATTAGAATCGTTATATTAATCTTTATTTGTTTTGGTGTGAACTACTGGTATCCAAAGTCCATTAGATTTTGACTAATCTAGTTCGACTCGAATAGGACCATAAGCGTGGCAAAAGGTCTCCCAACAACTATTTAATGTGACTGCGTTCATTAGAATTGGAACTCGAGACCTTAGTTTAAGTGAGAACAGCCCATGCCAGTTGATCATAATGGTTGTTGGTAAATTAATCTTTATTTAATTACAATAATTAATTATTCTTGTGCATCAATACTTATGATATGTATCAATGACTATAATTGAATTATAATTATAAATATTAATTTAATGGTTCTATTTCCACTTGTATAGATATAAATATTTGTATTGAAATCAATTTCATACTCTCGGTATAATTTAACAACTATTGTGAGCTTTATTAAAAGAGCATCTATTTCGCCTTGATAAAAAAAGATGAGGGTTAAATTACAAGTTCTGCGTATAGTTGAGGGTCCTAAATTACAAATTTCAGACTCTCAGTTTAATCCTAAAATCATATGTAATATGAGTTGGGACTTGGGAGCAAACGCACCAACGGTGTTCTTCAAGAACATTTCTTTTTGGTTCATCACTCGTCACCTCACAAACTCCTTCATCCGGCGCCTCATCTCTCTCCCTCTCGTCCCACCCAAAATAAATAATTAAAAAAAAATAAAAAAAAATAATATTAATTCCGTTCCTTAAAAGGAAAAAAAAAACGTTTCTTTTCTTTCTCTCCCTCTTTTGCTGTATCGAATCTCTAATATAATTAGGGAGAGATTAGAGATTGAGCTTCATGGCAGTTCCATCAATGGCGTCTTTTTTTACACGACCATCTCTCCTTTTCCTCTTCTTTTGCCTCTCATTTCTCATCGGTTTCTCCTTCGCCGACGACGCCTCTCACGATGACGATTCCCCCAAGTTTCCTGGCTGCGATAATCCTTACAAATTGGTGATTCTATGTCCTTTTTTATCCTTTTTTTTGTTGATGATTAAAATTATAAAACATTACGGATTTTAATGTTTTATAGAATAAATTGTTTATGTAATTATTTGTGTTTAATTTGAATTAAATTAAGGTCATTAGATGGAGTATGTTTTGCTTAATTGCTTGCATTAGCGTCTTTTGATGTACATGATGTATAGAAAGCTTCTGTTAATGTGTTTTCAATTCAGTTTTTGGCATGATTATTAAGGGTTATGTGCAATTATGGCTCTAATTGACCTATTAAGATATGGAAATTAGGCCCAAGGAACACATTATTGAATTGAAAATGTGATTTGAAGGAATGTGGGCTCCCCAATTCTGCAAATGATAATAAGGTGACATTAATATGGGAGACTGGTGTCTCTCTCTGATCCTGAGGAGTACATGATCTGTCATTCATTCTCCTAGTTCCGGTGTACTTATACGAGCATGACTTCTGTTTTATTTCTTTCTTAATGTTGTCTTATATGCTATGTGCATTTCTTGTGCCAATTGGCTTTACTTCCTTTTTATTTTTCAATAAACATTTTTATCACAAATATTTGGTATCAGGAAATCTTTCCCAACTGTTGATTGATAACCTGTAGTGAGCTTTATTGAAATAGTCAAGAAAGAGGGCTGTTGTTTGTGCAATAAAGAAGGGATGCTTATGTAAAAATGAGCTTGTAATTATCTATTATGGTCAGCTAGCCTGGCCATGCTGGGTCCTAGCTATTACTGGATGCTTAAAACAAAAATAAAGAAGCCTTCAACTTGCCTTATGTGTGGGTCTGAAACATGTTAGTCCAGTGTGAGAAGATTCCAGATTATTAAAATGTCTTGCAGACTTGCAGAAATGGTATGCTTTGTTAAATGTTTCTCTCTGTTTCATTGTTATTTGTGCTTACAATTTGTGATTCAATTTTCCAGGTTAAGGTTATGAACTGGGTTGATGGTGTTGAAGGTGAAACTTTTGCTGGAGTCAGTGCAAGATTTGGGGCTTTATTGCCTTCTGAGGCTGAAAATGGTCTCAGATTATCTGCCGTTTTCTCAAATCCCTTAAATTGCTGTTCCAGTTCTTCTTCAAAGGTTTTTATTTTATTTTGTTTTATTGTTCTCCTTTTACTTATCAGTTATTAATTTTTGATTGAAATTATATTCTAGTTATTATGTGAGCAAGCTAAACTAGTTTCGTAAAGGCTAGTGCAAACTTAGAAGATATGGGAAATTATATTCTAGTTCTCAAGTTGGAAATGTTTTCAGCCAGGTCTCAAGTTGGAATCATTTCCTAGAAAACAAAGCCTAGTTTTCCACAGGACCACAGCTAAACAAGACCTAGAAAATTTCTCCAAACTTGTAAAATTTAAAAATATGTGGAAAACTTTTAAAATTCTTAGTAATTGACCTGAAACATCATTCTAGTATTTATGAGATATACTGAGGTCATGTTGTGGGCTGATGCATTGGTAATTTGTCAGTTTTAATTTTATCAGGGGAAATAGCTCCCTGAGTCATGGTCCTTTTTTTCTTCTGCAGCTTTCTGGTTCTATTGCAATGGCCATACGTGGTGATTGTGCCTTCACTATAAAGGCAGAAGTTGCACAGTCAGGAGGTGCGGAAGTCCTGTTGGTGATAAATGAGGAAGAAGGTTGTATTTTTTAGCTTTATGTTTGCTATGAGAAAAATATTGCGTTGCTTTGGAGCTTTCATTTATCATATCTTTTTTACTTAATGTGGCTTATTATTATTATCATTTGTTCTGATAGAGCTTGCTGAGATGGGCTGTGACAACAATAGTGCTGCGCCAAATATTTCAATTCCTGTTGTGCTGATTCCAAAGTCAGGAGGTGAATATCTGAACAAGTCGATAGTAGCCGGACAGAAAGGTGATCCTTTGAGCTCTTACAGCTTTCTTGGTGCAATTTATGTTAGAAGAACCCAAATAGTTTCCTTGAAAATAGGAAATGGTGTGCTGCATGTAGCTGGGTGATTGCCTGACTAGCTGTGAATTAGATTTGGAGGTATTAATGCAGAAGGGTGGTAGATAGAGAAAAAATGAAAAAGGGAGGCATTGTCCTCCAGTTTTTGCATGAGCAGTAGAGAACTTTGCCCTGCAATGGATCGTACATGTGAATCATTATATGAAGCATATTAAACAATCTGAAGTCAAACAAGAATTACATTGATTTTGGTACATATAACTACAAGTATTCCTCTTTCTTTCTCTGTCATACACATGTAGAACATGCATACATAAGCATACAAAAAGTTAAATTAGAAATACAGCATGCAATTTCTAATCATAATATACTTCTTAACGCAGTGGAAATTAAGTTATATGCACCAAATCGTCCTGTTGCGGATTATTCAGTGATATTCATATGGATGATGGCTGTTGGAACTGTGGTTTGTGCTTCACTTTGGTCAGAGTTTACTGCTCCCGAGGAGGCTGATGAGCGCTACAATGAATTATCGCCAAAGGTAATGCATTCCTTTTCTTTACCTTTAAGTTTATGCTGAACTTTTCAAATCCTTGCTCCCTTTCCCTTTTCAGTGTTCATGAGCATGAGCATGCTACTCAAGTACTTTTGCCTGATTGACATTGTTAAAGGGATAGATTAATGTGTGTAAAAATCCTATAACAGTTAAGCTTGCAAAACTGCTGCTCATTATGTGAATATCTTGCATCGATATTTGAAAATGGTGGATATTATTTGGTGTCTATATTTATCTTGAGGGATTTTTGTTGTTGGTGTCATTATACATTCTTCTGATTCCCAGTAGGATTCCTAATGTGACTGTATTGAGTTGCATGCACAAATATTTTGGAGGACCATTTAATGAATGGGTCTTCACCGATAAGTCTTTTTGGCCTTTCAGGTTTAATTTTGTCGAACCTCGGAGTATATCTCTTATTGAGGAGTGATTAATGCTGCATTTGGTAGAAAATGTACCAGTAAGCTTGATTGCATTGTTATTATTTTTTCAAAGGACCAGGATTGATTTTTATGAGGTCAAGGATGGGAGTGTACCCCTTTTTGCATAGAACATAAATCTCACCATGGAAAATAAAAGTTTATGCCTAAATATTGGAAATTAATCAGTTTTGACTATTTATTGATAGGATTTTTTCTCATTTATTTGCCCCTAACAAGGATTGATGAAGTTCTAAAATATGATAGTTTTGCAGCATCTGCATCCTCATGTCCATTTGGTGGTCTATTGTTGGGGTATATGTTGAGTTTTAGTACTGTTAAAGAGAGGATTTAGATCTTATGATTTGATTAGGATATACAGTAGGTTACAGCTTGGTGGAACAGTGAGCCATAAATTCAGGGAACAAGTTGTAATTTAAGGGGAGAAACAGTTTTTTAAATAAAATCCTAAAATCACATAACTCAAGGGCAGAACAATTTTAAATTTTGTTGTTTAGGGTGACAACTTAAAAGATAATGAGGATCCAGGGCTATGCTGTAAGAGGGAGCCAAATACTTCCCCTGGTTGAACTGAAGGCAAGTATAATTTACTTGGTTACCTACCACGTGAAAAATTAATCCACTGGTAGTGGTAGGTATCCCCTAATAATGGAAAATCTCTGTTGTTGATGAGCTATCGCTAGTTTTATAATTTGGTCATATTTTTTAAGCTTTCTAGATCATTTTGGACTGGCTTGTGCTGCTGATTGGTTCTCCTTAAAAGATGTTAACTGTGCTTTTAGCCATTGATGTTGATAGTGTGGATTCTTCTTGTTAATAGAACACTAGCTTTTGATGCCTTAGATGCTTATAACATCTTACCTATGATTTTAGTGCTACCTAAAGGAATATGCTCATTGATTTCCTTTTCATTATTGCTGCCATTTTTTCTATCTCTTGAGGTTTCCACCAAAATGGTGTGTCTTCATTTGTACTGTTTTTTGCTTCAGTTGTTCTAAAATCATCTTTCAATTAGCATTCTTCTTTGAATTGTGCTTCGCTGATGGGTGTTTGAATATTTTTACTTCTTTTGTTGTCCAGGAAACCTCTAATGCTTCAGCAGTCAAAGATGATGAGAAGGAATTCCTTGATATTAATGCAATGAGTGCAGTAGTTTTTGTCCTAACAGCATCAACTTTCCTGGTTTTACTCTACTTTTTTATGTCAAGTTGGTTTGTCTGGGTGCTGATTATTCTCTTCTGCCTTGGAGGCGTTGAGGTACTGACTACAAAACTGTTCTGGGGGGTATTTCTCAGATTTTAGTATTGGACGATAGTGTTAGCAAAGGGAATTAAAGTAATATTTGAAGGACTTGGGTTCCAAAGTTGAATTAACCTTGGTTATTACCACTGAAACCACACACATAATATAGATCTGGAGGTGGCTCACTATTGTTTTAATTACCTCTCCATATCGACTTCACGGTGCATAACTGCATGCGTGATTTTCTTGGACAACTGTAAACCTATTTTGTGATTTTTGATACTTGTTGGCACATGGTCGATGCATGTTAGAATGCTATGGAAACTTTCTCATTTTAGAATTAAGACATGCTTAACCCACATAATGGTAAAAAATTGGCCACTTATAGAAAAGATGCTAATCCCTTCTCATCTATTAGATTTATGTATAAGGATGCACACAATCTGATCCACTTTAGGCTGATTGAGTTGAGCACAAATTATTTTAGGAGGCTGGAGTCTGGTTCAAATTCAATCTAGCCGAGATATTGTCTTGGGTAGGAAGTTGGCAGACATGTTTACCTTCAGTGTGAGCTCTGCTTGTTTAAGCAGTTGAAAATTATGAGTTTCTTTCTGCAGATGTCAAGTCCCTATTCTTCAAATCTTTAATGTTTACACCTCTGAGATTGTTATTGGGCTTGCTTGTTGAACAATTTCTATTTTAAGCTTGACTTTGGCTGGTAAACAAATATGCAAACCAAACTGCTTATAGCTGCATACTGGTGTATGATGGGGCTTTACAACATCTACATGCATGTATGCATATTTTTATTTTCAAACACATTCTCTAGTTGAGGAAAGTCTGAATCATATGAACTTGGTGTCCTATTTTGTGTTTGCAGTATGAAATACATATAAACCCAATCAAAGTAGTGTGCATTTTTTCTCTTTGATGTGTGTTTTATTAATATTTATTTTGGCAGCAATCGATTATACAGAAATAATTCAGCAGTGTGCTTATTGAACTATTTTCTGTTTTCTCAGGGCATGCATAGTTGTATAGTGTCTTTGATTTCAAGGTTAGCCGAGTTAAAACTTTCTTGGTTTTGTTCTCTCTACTGGTAGCTTTATGTTATACTCTTTATTCTTGTTTTGCTTTCTTGTTTATTGAGCAGAAGATGCAGAACTTGTGCACAAAAGAAAATTAGCCTACCTCTTCTTGGTGAAACTTCAATTCTTTCGCTTGTTGTATTATGTTGTTGTCTGGCATTTGCTATTTTTTGGATTGTAAATCGTCGGGCATCATATTCCTGGATTGGACAAGACATTCTTGTAAGTTCCTTGTGTAAGTATATGTGCAATAGGTTAGTTTTCGATGCATATTTGTTTGTTATCACCTCTTAGAGAATGACTGTAATTGTTCTGTGTGAAATTTTAAAATCTCTCATTAGAGCTAACTGATAATGGGTTGGAGCTGCTAGAAAGATTAACAAATGGTCTTGTGCAAGTAACTGCATAACATGCTGATTAATTTATTTAGTTGCAGTTTTTGTCTCCATCTACTGAAATAATTCATGTGGGAACCTTTATAGGTTTACAAATTGTGTATATTAAGCATCTATCAAGTTTTTGTTCAGTTTTCTGAACCATTTTAGCAGTTATACCAGTGGAAGGAGGAGGAGGGAGGATGAAGTTGACGAGAAGATTGCTCAATCTAATTTTTTTTTTTTTTTTTTTGAGTTGAGAATTAATGTGGGTGATGCCTAGGAAATCTTTCAACGAATCTTTTACCAATACCTTTGGTACATATACCTAAAATGACTCTGGGATAGATTGGAGATCTTGCTCCTGAGTTGAATGAGGTTTAACCATTATCACTTGGAGGGATGGACTTAAATTGATGGTGTCTTGCATAGAAACCTCAGCCACACAATTTTCTGGTGTATTTTTGTATGATACTGTATTGGAGTTTGGAAATGAAAAGAAACATGGAAAGGAACTTTTGGGGAAGAAGAAAAGAAGAACAACAAAAAAAAAAAAAAAGGAACGGAGAACTTCAATTTCAACTCACAATGCCTGAATCCTGGCTCTGGGTATGGAACAATATGGAGGCTTTATTTTGACATAGAGAAGTTGATATAAATTAAACAAAAAAACTGATAATGATTTTAAATAAAATTTTAGAAAACAAACTCTAACCTAATAATGCATTGAGAACAAAATTCTTATTGTGACCATGAATATGAAATCCACATCTAAATAACTGTGCCTATAATATTTGACTGGTCCTAGATCATTGTGTTCTTTTATGGAAAGCTAGTTGCTTAGATGCATAGGAAAACAAAAAAAAAAAAGGTGTATGCCTAGCGTGTTACAGTGTGTTTACATATGACATATTAAAGTTAGGTGAACAACATTGCAATGACTTGCACTCTCCTCTGGGTCCTTGCTGAATAACGGCTTTCTTCTTGTCAGGGTATCTGCTTGATGATAACTGTCTTGCAGGTGGCACGGTTGCCTAATATTAAGGTACCTAGGTTACTGTTTTATCATGCATTGGTTGGACATTATTTTTCCTTTTTTTAATGTTGCTATTACGATGTAGGTTGCTGCTGTACTTCTCTGTTGCGCATTCATTTATGACATCTTTTGGGTCTTTCTATCCCCAATAATATTCCACCAGAGTGTTATGATTGTTGTAAGTATCAGTCACTTGTTTGACATTTCATCTTTTGTTCATTGGGTCAACATCAGAGACATGAAAAAGAATGTTAAGTTCAGTTGTTATGAATCTAAGTTTAGTACTGAAGGAGTAGCATATTATATTTGTCTTATTCTTAGTGAATTTCCCAATACACTGAAATTTTTCCAACAAACAACAATTTGCATGCTAAATATCAATTGAATTGCTGAGATTAACAAATGCAATGGCTAGCTAGCTGGACCAATTGGAAGAGCAAAGTTGGAATAGGTGAATATGGAAGTGGCTTCCAAATAATAAATTAATTTATTTACTGATTGTTTCTAATTTGTATCAGAATAGTTATTCATCTATCTATACCAATGGGATGTTAATCAGAAAACTTGTTTTGTAATTCTGTTATGATTAACTTCTCTATTTTATAGGTTGCTCGAGGTGATCACAGTGGTGGGGAGTCTATTCCCATGCTTTTGAGATTTCCTCGATTTTCTGATCCTTGGGGTGGTTATGACATGATTGGATTTGGGGACATTCTCTTTCCTGGTTTGCTTCTGTCATTTGCACGGAGGTAGTGTTTTTAAATTGCTGCTCATTGGATGCTCTATATAGTTTGCTCTTAATTATTCCCTTCATTTTCTCTTGTTCTTTTTTGTTTTTTGTGGATGTGTAGCTGGGTTTAAGGACTGTTCTGCTCTTTCTCTTATTTAACATAACTTTTTTTTCCCCCCGAGTAAATTGGAGATATAGGTCAGTTATAGTACAAGTGAAACAGATTGTCTGAAGCAGAACTTATAGAAATAGTATAAGAAGAGTTAGCATCCACTGAAGGCGCAACAGCTTTTTTTATTTGAACTTTCATAGCTTATACCCATGGCATACAAATGCAATTCTTAATGATTTCTCGTCATTATTGTTTTGGTTATTCTCTTCAGGTGTGGAAAATTTTAACTAGTTATTCTTGTTGAATGGGATGAGATATAATATTTTTATACTTGGGCTTTTTGTAGGCATTTGATGTCTTGTGGATGTTATGTCACATGGAAGAGGTTATGATACGGAATGCTATATTTTTAAATATATGGTTTTGATTTAACTTCTCTCCATTTGGTTGTCTCAGATATGACAAACTGAATAAGAAGACCTTGTGCAATGGATATTTTCTTTGGTTGACAATTGGTTATGGAGTTGGTGAGCATTTTTGCTTCGTGTTTCTAGTGTATTATTTGAGTTGCATTTTATGAGCAGATTTTTCTTTTAATTGTATGATGATAGTTTCACGGCTTGTTGTTTGTGATGTGGATTGTGGCATCTATTGCATGCTTAGGTTAAGAAAATTATGCTACTACTAACCTCCATATAGTCTCAAAGCTGAGAAAAATCTCCTGCACTCTGCAGAGAAACATCAAAACATCAAACCTATACTGGACTTACATATTACTGAGAGTAAGCTAACAAAAGAAGATGAAGCTGAGAACACTTAATGTAAAATTTGGTTGTGGGATTCCTTAATTAAGATTTAGGTACATTCAGAGTCAGTTCTTGAAGTCTTTATTCTAGGGACACCTTTTATCACAATAATACTTGAACAAGTACAGCCTCATGTTTTGTAACAAAGCATTGTCGGATGTCTTATTTTTAGCATGCTCTTTTAAGCTTCTATATGAAAGAATCTAGCAACCAATTTAATTCAGGATGCTGGTCACCTAGAGCTTTATTTATGAAATACATCAATGAAATATTCATCCAAAGCCTTTTGTAAGCATCACAATTAGAATAGAGATGATCTCCACTCTCCTAGCAAGCATAAAGAAGAAACAGAGACAATTTCCATTTTGTCCAGCCAATACTCAGGATAGAATTTAGATTGTTATTGAGGTAAAACAACTTCTGCATTACGTGATTTATATTGAAAGGAAATTCCATCTTCACTAAATGCTGATATAACAGCACTAAAATGACATCTCTCATTTAAGATAGCATCTGCGATGTTGGTGTACATTTTTAGCATAAATTTTTTTTATTTTTTTTGTGCATTGGTGTGACTTTGAAATCACAGTGAAACACTGCTGACATGCCTCTAATGGCTGTGTCACAAACTGTGTAACATCTATAATGGCTGTGACTTTTAAATCATGGGCAGCCTCCCTTTCACTATTTCTGACCTTTCTCATCTATCCAGCTACAAGGCCTGCACACTCCTCCCTTTTCTCTTTCTTTCTTTTTATTCTAATCTTGAATAACTTATTTTGACATAAAAAGTTCTTATTATTTGACCCCAATTCTCAATTCAAAGTTTTTGGAGAAAGGAATTTGGCAAAACAAAATTTCCCCCTCATTTGCTGCACTTTTCTTTTATATTGTCTTTTGTCTGGGGGTACTTGGAAAACTTAGTTAATGAAAATGGTTACTTTCTCAAAATGGGAAATCAATTTTTGGACTTTGAAAACTTAG
This sequence comes from Macaranga tanarius, assembly GCA_949673435.1. NCBI lineage: Eukaryota > Viridiplantae > Streptophyta > Magnoliopsida > Malpighiales > Euphorbiaceae > Macaranga > Macaranga tanarius. The sequence goes on from CATIWO010432903.1 coordinate 12,016, forward strand.
AAAAAGGAAAAACCATTGACAGGAATTACATAGGAACATATTCATTAGTATACTGACCATTGTCAATCATGTCCAGCTGTCGCTGTCTGGCTGGGACAGTTATTACTTTTTTCCTTTTTTGTGTGATTTTTTCGCATAGTTTAACTATTGATGGAAAAAAATTAGTTCTTGTAGGTCCAAGTGTTTTTGCATTTTTATTTATAAAAAAAAAAAAAGCTTGTACTTGCCAATGTACTCATGAAGTGATAAATAATTTCCATCTGGTATCCAGCATTGCGAACAAAGAATATAACTAACAGAGCCTCAGGTGAAATTTTTTTATTTGTTGAGATAAATTAAGATTTAGCTAATTTTCTGGTTCAATGTCGATTTGAGACTTGGTTAATTACAGCAGCTAATTCCGTCCAATTGTGCAACACCATGATCAATTCATTCTGAGTAGCAGTCATGTGACTATTTGATGTTCTTTAAGAGCAATAGACAATTTAGTAGTTGCAATAAATCTTCTATTTGTCTAATTAAAAAATTGAGAACATGCCCGGCCGTTAAAAACAAATTGATCAGGGCCTTCAAATAGTCTAAAAAGAAGAAAGCTGATGCACATGCTGTGCACTAATGAATTTTAGATGCAGCTAAACCTTCAATAGTCCAGCAGAGAAAATCTATTTTATATACATTCATAATAATTATTGCTCCTTTTTTTTAATTTTAAACTTTTCTGGCGTCCAAGTACAAGGAAGATAGCCTTTCCTCTCTTTCAAACTGTTACATTTCATGTGTGAGTAGGGATTTGATGCCAGTTCTCCTTGTGAAATCAGGTCACTATTCCAAGTTACTAGGCACATGCGTACTGTTTTTGGTTTCATACAATTTTTCAATGTTAGCTGTGCGACTGTGCCATCATAATAGAATGATGCAACAATGATAATAATTGTCTCCTTGAAATTCAAAGATCAAATTTTTACCAAATATGACCTTGGCAATAAACTTGAGCATTTAAGATTTCTTGGGTGCTTTGGCAGCCATCAATCTGACTATGCTTTTGTTGTGCATTGGTTGAATTTCATAGGTTTTGCCTGGGATCTAGGTTTTGAGTCTTGAGAGCAATCACTTCATTTGAAAATATTGAAGGATAGGACTGTTTTAATATTTTCCTTCTCTTAGCACTAAAATGATTTTCCTTTTGAATCTATGAACTCATAAACATTTAACTGAAAATAGAGTCAAAGTTTAATGTGTTCTCAGTTCTCAATTTATTCTATTAAATAATGTTCCCTTCTGTACTTGAGTCTATAAAATTGGATGTGAAGGATTTCTTAACCTCTTCCACTTTATGGTAATTCTTGAATTCATTTCTTTTGAGTTAGCTGATAAATAATGTTTGCCTTTTGGTACTAATTAAGGAGTTTGTAATTGCAGGTCTCTTCCTAACGTACCTAGGTCTATATCTAATGGATGGGCATGGTCAACCTGCACTTCTGTATCTTGTTCCTTGTACCCTAGGTAATGGATTGGCTGATTACATTTATGTTAGACATACTTGGCTGTGTTTCATAAAACTGCAATAAGAGCTAATTAATGTTGAATATTTAGGAGCTAAGTTATCCTGGCAGTAAAAAGGATTTGAGAAGAAATTAACTGCATTAGCAAGTTCGCAAATTTTAAACTAACAAAGTTGTGAATGTTAGTATTGAAAAGTCCTAATTTACTTTGAAGGCATTCTATTTTAACAGAAGTCAAGATATAATGGCAGAGGGGATGGTAGTGTGTAATGGAGTTATGGTAAGTGATTTTGGTGATGGAATTAAAAATGGTGGTGTTGTAGTGAAGGAGCTCGGTAATTTGAGATACGTTATTTGTAGTTAAAAGTGCTAACCTGAAATCAAAAACATTATCAGATACGTTATTTGTAATTTGAGATGCTTAATATGCTTTCAAACAGACCTGGCTCTTTTGGTTTTCCAGTGAAGAGAGACTATCTATTTGCTTTTTCAAACCATCTTATTCTCTTCTTTTCAATTTTGTTATTAGGGGTTTGTATTGTGCTCGGTCTGGTGAGAGGAGAGATAAAAGATCTCTGGAGTTTTGGCTCTGAGACTTCCTCATCGAGAGGTATATCTGGGGAAGCTTGAAGCCACAAACTATCATCAAAAGTAGATACAGGGGAAATATCGCTTCACAAAGTTTTGTGCTCCAAGTGGTTGGCTGTTCTTGTTAATGAAAATCTTAGGCCAATGCGAGTGAAGGACACATGGCAATGAAAGAAGAGGCTGTAAGTTTAAATACAGTTCACCTTGACATTCATGCCAAATGTATATTATCTTATGTTTGTATCATAAGTCAATTCCAGCCACTACATTGTTGCCTATCTTCTAAGTTTTCTGAAATTTTACTAACATGCTTTAATTTCACCTTTTTCTGTTTGACCTGCTGGTTGTGACTGCAACTGTGACTCTTATGCAGTACATACATTTTCGACTTTGCATTTGCATGAATGTAATTTTCTAAGTAATAAGAGCTTCCTGTATATGCATCCATTTTACGAGGTGTTGCCTAGTGCCTACAATCATATACCAAAACGTTATATTTGCTCAAATGTACAAAATATAAGGGGGTTTACTGTCATTGTCAGGCAATAATATCTCTATATATTTGAGGCCATGGCTTTTATGTTTTGATAATCAACAGAAACGTACGAGACTGTCTTTCCATGTGAATATATGTTCAAATTGCTATTGCTATTGTGCTTTGCTTAGATTTTATTACCTTCACCTTCACAACAAAACCTCAGTTGGTCCAAGTGAATATGTTTAAATTACCATTACTAATTCGCTTTGCTAAGATTTTATAATCATGGCAACAAAGCCTCAGAGGGAAAAACAAAAGAAAAAAGAAGAGTGTAATTGTTGTGTTTGATTCGGCAAAATTGAAATTAACAGATTAATTGAACCTTCTTAATTTTCTAACCAAATTGTACCAAATTTAGAAGTCAAATTGAACTGAAATATTTTGATTTGGTGCGGTTTAATTTTTTCCTTTTTTGTCAGTTCTTTAATGTATTATTAAGTTTATATTATTTAAAATTTATTTTATTAATAACATAATTATAAAATTCTTTTATTGACACTTTTAGTATTTACATAAAAAACCTCCTTAAAAATATATAAAAAATAATTTATCAATACAAAAGTTAAATTAAATTTATTTTGACTAAAATCAAACTGAACTGAATATAATAAAAAAAATTTAACTGAAATGAAAAATACTTGGTTTTGATTCGATTTTAGCCAAAATCTAAATTAAATTCCATTGTTTGCTTTAATTTGATTTTAAATCAAACTTGCTCCCTCCTAGCGTTAGGAGCAAACAGTCACACCATCCAAGTAGAATATAACACCGGGGGCAATCTTACAAATTGCAAGAGAACAAAATGATATGATTAATTAGTTACGTAAAGGAAAGCATAGCAAATAGGCTTAGTAAAGGTGGTCAGGCTGGTGGAATAAGACATCACTAACATTCCGAAAATACATGCTGCTTCCTCCACCTTAATTAATTTCAACCATGGTCATTGAGTGTTTTTAAGATAAAGTTCAGTTGAAGTGATTAATTTCTAACAGCGCAAGAGGATAGTAGGAAAAAAAATTGATCGATTCCTGATCTCACCAATATAATGTTTATATTTTTTGTTATTTAAGCTACTCGTGAGAAAAGGTCATTGAGTTAAACCATTTTTTAAAATTAATATCTTATGGTTAGGTGTCTGGTAGTAACCACAATTCTTAGTGTTAAGTAGAAGGGAGTGCAATAGTTCAGCCTAAAGTCTAATTGGTCCAAAATGGTTATTTTAAATTAAAACCATAATCTTTTAACAATTTGAAAAAACCTTTTATTACTTGACCCTCACCTCTCAACTAGTTCAAATAATGCTTACACTCAAACTATTGTACAAAATAATTAATTTCATAGTAAATGTAATTATATTAAATAATTATTGTAAAATTTTTTATGTTCTTATGATTCTATCCGGGTCAAATTAAATTAGTCAAAATTCAATGGGCTCTTGATACCATTGGTTAAAAAAAAAAATTTGTTGGTGTGTGCTCTTTACAACCTATTATAGTTGAACACAATAATTAATCCAAATTATTATACAAAATAATTAAACCAAGTAAATTAGTAGTAGGGCTTTAGAATATATAAAAGCCTTTAATATATATTTTTTCACCAAACTTGTGATATAGGACTCAATATTATTGAGATGGAAAGAGAGAAAGTTATTAATTGTTAGTAAGTATTTTTAACATTGTTTCTGCAAGCCTCCAACTCATCACAAGTCTAGTGTGAGGGAGAAAAATAAAACTCAAAGACCTCTCCTTTCCAACAAGAAAAGCTCTTATCACTCGGTCATGTGCACTTGTGTAGAATAAATCTCCAAGGGAATGAAATGAGGTCTTAAAACCCTCCATGGGGAAAGTAAAAAACTATTTGCAAATACATGCACCTACAACATGAATTAATGGCATCCGTAGCGTTCACTAAATTGGTGGACTTTGAGTCTGGATTAATCTTACTCTCTTCTTTTTATTTTCCTTTTCTTGTTGTTTTTTCTATAAATACTTTGAAGGAGAAACAATTAATGCTAGTGATTATATTATTGAATTTCTCATGTTGGGAATTAAAGACTTGTACACTTGAATTTTGCCTATTGATTGAATATCATATTTGGTATTGTGGGTCCATCTTGATTTAATTAGTTGAGACTTCAAAAGTGAGCAGTGAGCCATTAATTTCTGTTGTAACATACAATTCAAAATTACTGTATTTCTAAAGGAATATCAATGGGAATACAAAACCAACTTTGATTTATATTGGTCTATGGTTAATTGGATACATAGGTGCAAATATTTCAGAAATTAATGACTTATTGCGAAGTGAGTGCTATATCACATCCAAATCTCATAGTGCGCCATTAAAAAAAAAATCGTCGGTCACCCATACCTAAATGAAGAATTAATTACTAGCAATTTCAAAGAAAACAAGTGCAAGCTTACCTAAAATGAATTTGAACAAGATTATTTCATTTGATACACAAAATTACGTGAGATACTCATTAATTATGAGTTTTCCAAACAAGGAACTTATAAATGTTAACATACTCATTATGCATGATATTTATTAACCCTAAATGGATCTTGCCAGGGTTTGGTAGTCCAACGTTAGCATTTATGTTAAAATTTTGGACGCAAAGGATTTAATTATAAATTTGGATTTGAACTACATCTCTTATTTGATAACTATATGAATTTATATTAATTTATATTGGTGAAGATTTGAAACAAATTCACAAACAGATTTTAAAATTAATTTAATGAGAATTTAAAATAACATCTAATTACATGTTATTTGAAATAATATCTAATTATATGTTATTTGAAATTCTTATATTTCAAATCAAATCCTTGCATTCAAACATAACCCTTAAAATACATGATTTAAATCCTAATGTCATTAATTTGTAAAATTACTTTTCATTTTTTATAAAGAGAAAATGATTGCTTCATATTGTGTAGTCTATTAGCAATTAAATTATTTCACCTCTCTATTAAACCACATCATATAAAATATTTATTGTGGCTGAGAGATAGTCTCACTGCTGCTATATCAGAGACTGATCTAGTGAAGGTGCATACAATTTGCAGTCTAGTTTTATGCATAGCACAAAGGGTAAATAATAACTGAATTGGAGATTTTATGTGAGTATTTAAAAAGAAAAAAAAAAAAATTGTATGGTGGATGTCCAGTTTTATAATGAGCACTAATAACCCACATTTCTTCGTGGTTTCAACAATGTACTTCACAGCACAATTTGTGCATTTAAAAATTATACTCTATTCTAAGTAATAAAATGGAAAATAAATCCACCTACCCATTTATTGAAATAAAATGAAAATCAATCAGCCATTAATATGAAAGCTTAACTACTATTCTATTGATTAAGTCTCTAATCTCTTTGAAAATTTTCAATGTATGTGCCAACCAATTATGTAACCATTATGCCATTTTCTTATTATGGCAACCATCCTGGAAAACAAAAGGCAATAGAGTGTTAAATCCTGAATACTCTGATAGTATCACCAAAATCATTAAACTTAAAACATTCACCATAAAAGTGACATAAATATTTCCAAAAGTTGGTTTACATTCAGACGCAATCAAATGTAGAAATCAACAAAACGCATGCCATAAAGAGAAAACAAGAGTGACTTTTATTCATCTTTAGCAAAAGTTTAAAAAAGAAAAAGTGACTACTGATTACATAATGGTTCCTTATTTATCCGTAATTTTGTGTCTTTGGATTGTGCTGCTCTCCAAAGAGACAAGTGGAGATATATAGTTATAAGTAGCATATTGGAACTCTAGCAGTTGGCGGGTTGAGGAAGCTTGCACTTGGCAGGGAGCTGCATGGCAAGTTTTGGATCAATTCCCAGGGAAGGAAGCACGTTGGAGTTCTTGTAGGAGCAAAGACAGCGCATGTCAGCTTTAGAAAGGGCAGAGCAGCAGCCGCTGGTTGGCGCAGAAGGTCTCGGAGGGGTCACTGCAGGCTTGCATGCCATTAGGCCAGAAATGGGCACATTGCATATGGACTGGGCATTAGAAATCTGAACTACCCCATTGCTGGCCAGAGCTATGAGCAGTAACAGACCCACAACAACGAACTGCTGCTTCTGATATCTCTCCATTAATTTTTGTTGCTGATCACTGAACTAAACTCTTGTTGTTTTGCTAGTTTTGGTTGTTGGAGAAGTAATAGGCTATGGGTGTTTATATAGAAGAATGAGTATGGGAGCTCTGCCAAGTGTTGGAAGCTCGTGAACCTAAATTGGCAAGTTTTGGTGATCAAAGACTGTAGCCTCACAGGCTAACTGTGCACTTGGTTTTTGTCTACATAGGCCTAACTTTAGTGATGATGGAGCAGTTAATTACGTACAAGACAAATTTGTTTGACTTAAAAGTTTGGTTTAGGGGATGGAATATATATATTGTTTACCGCTTTGATACCGCGAAACGCCCAAGATGCAAAGGGGTAAACAATATGATTACAATGGATCCGGCCTCACCCTCTATAAAGAGGTTGCCGGACCAAAATGTAAAGAGGATTTCACAGAATTTCTGATGTGTAGGATCTCTGTTCTGGGCAAGCACAGAGCATACATTCTGTTACTTAAAATGCAAAAGAGAATGCAAACAAAATTTTAAAAAATATACCTTTTATAAATGTTATAATAAAAATTTACAACTTTTGTAAACTATAGAGATACAAGGTTCCAGTATTGGAGGTTTAGTATAAAAGGGAAAAGGGGTTCTCTCAATACTAAACACTAATTTTCTTGGAGAAAACTCTAAGAATAATTCTGAATTTTGCTACAAAGGAGCTCTGATTTTATAGAGGTTTTGAAGGGAAGACTTATCATCTTTCTTTCTTCTACAGGTGTGATTCTAGGCTGAAAAGCTTGAATTGTAGCTTCGCATGCTTGGGTTTTGATATAATGATACTTTGATATCATTTTCCTATTTTTGGAGAATGAAACACAAGATAAAATTACGGGCGTGTATCGGCTTGATCACAACTAAACAAATTGATTAACTTAGTTTCCACCAAATCATCTTTTTTTGTTCCATAGGCTCGAGACACTTTTGCACAAGTTCTTTAGCAGTGTCTTTCATCCTCTTAGCTCGTGATTTTATTATTGGTCCTCCGTCATAATTCAAATAGTTTGAATTTGATGTTGTGTCTTTGTGTCCGTATGCATCACCTAGGTCGATAATCGGTTCAGAAGAACTTGAGCTTAAGGATGAAACTGGTTTGGAGGATCCCCGCTTGGAAGAACTTGAGCCAGACGACTTATTTTCTATAATTTGTTTAACAATTTAGAAAAAATCATCTTTTGATTGTGCAGTGGCTAGTCTTGGCATGATGAATGACTTTTGCGCCGAAAAGGTTGTGGTTTCTTTTGGGCACTAGAGAAGGTTATTATTGACAACTAATTTTGGATCACTGTGGTAGTAATCTTTTCTTTGTAGGCAAAGGCATCCCACTATTTGATTTTGAATCTTTTGGTGAGAATATATTGTCCATCTTGTGTATTGTTGTAATGAAAATACCATACACATATCAAGGGTAGATAGAATTTTGAACAGAAAATGAGAAAGGGGTTAAATATTCTCTAAGTTTTTATAGGTTTGTAATGGGATTTGAAAAGGTCATAACATGGTTTTACTTCAGGGATAAAACTTTCAGGAATATTTCCTAAGTAATTCCACCATTGAATGAACCAAAAAACGAAGTTTGGAATTCCTTATCAAAATAAAATAACCATGAGTGTCTATAACCATCATTTTGGATAAGGAATGAGTTGAACCAGGCTTGTTGATAGTCCCAATAATTATAGTACTAGCAGTGGGTAAGCTAGATATGAAAGTCAATAGGGAAAGAATTTAACCCATTCAAGTCTTTACCTCATTCCATCGATGAATAATTTATTGGATGGCATGAGTTAAACAAAAAGGATTTGAAGGTTTTTCATCTTTTTTGAAGTGTTTGAATTTGACAGAGCCAGTTACTTCCAAAATTGCTTAGTAAAAAGGTTGTGGCTTCGATTTGTCCTACGGTTTATAATAGCATCCTTTCGGAAAAAGTTTAGATACTGCCTTGGTAGATTTGTTTATCATAAAATCCTTCCTCCATGGTCAGTATATTTTCAAAATGAATTTTTTCTAAATAAGTTGAGCTGGGTCTTAAAATTTATTTTTCTTGTGATAAAATAATTTGAGAAGAAGCCAAGTTTGAAATTTTTTGAGATGGGTTTTGTTGAGAGGAAATCCCTATCTCGGGTTTTTTGGAAACAGATAAAGAAATTTTACCTTTATCCTCATTTGAGGATGATTTTGATGATGTTTGAGTAGAAGTTTGAGCGGCTTGCCACAAGTTTTGTAAGGCTAGAATTAATTCTGGTGATTGGGTTAGTTGTTCAACTTATGTTTGGATTTAGACCTATTTTTGGACCTTAGAGTTTTCTTCTTCAAGGAAAATATCCATCTATGATTTAATTGGCTGGGCTGAAGAAGGTTTGGAAGGTTTTGGTGTTTGGCCTTGGAGTTTTTCCTCACATTAGGTTGAAGTAATGTTTGCAGGGGCTTTGCCCTTATCTTTTGATTTTCTAGACATCATGACATGTTTTGAAGAAATTCTCGGGTTAGAAAATCAAAAATAAAATTTATATCTCCTTTTATATATTCAATATCAAAATAAAATATACAAAGAATAGCTTGCCATCAGGTAAAAATTTGTTTGGATGCAATACTTTGAACATCTTTTTATAAAACTTCTTTTGCAGATTTGCAATCTATTCTCAAAAGAAATTTTTAGTTCAAAAGATCACTTTCAAAATTTGTTATGCGTAAAATAATTGAAAGAATTTCCTTTTTAATAGTGAAATAATTCTTTTGACAATTTTTCTACTATGTAGATGTATACCGGACTATGTGTTTCTTTCCATTTTGAATTTGTTTTAAGATTACCCCATATCCTAATTTCAAAGCATTAGTCTCCATAATTTTGGATGCTAATGGATTTGCCATATGTAGGTATGTAATTTCTAAAACTTATTTCTTAATTTGTTTTAACAATCTCAGTGTGGTGGTCTGACCATGGGACTGGATTTTTTTTAACCTATCATGCAAAGGTTTGGTAAGACGATTAATGTTTGGACAAAAATCTAAAACATAATTTAGACTTCCTAAGAATTTTTGTAATTGGGTTTTATCTAAGATATTGTTAGGAAACTTAGATGCAAATGCATGAGATCTCTCAATTAGTGTTATGGTTCCTTGGGTGATATAGTGACCTAAAAATCAAACACAAGTTTGTAAAAGTGAAATCTTTGATTTAGAGACTACTATACCATTTTTCTTTTGCAATATGAAAAAAGGTCTTTAGATGTTTGAAATGCTATTATATTAAATTTAAAAAAAAAAAAAGAGAACATCATCTATATAGACAATGCAAAATTTAGAATAGGAAGTGAAAATATCATTCATGATCATTTGGAATTCTGATGGAGCTTTTTTTAGGCTAAAAGGCATAACGTTCCATTCAAAATGTCCAAAAGGAATAGTGAATGCAGTTTTGTATCGATCCTTAGGATGGATTTGGATCTGCCAAAAACCAGATTTCATATCAAATTTTGAAAATACAAAAGCAGAATGAAGTTTTTGAAGCAAATCTTTTTTGTTTGGAATTGGATATCAAATCCATTTTAAAGCCTTATTTAAGGGTTTGTAATTGATAACTAATCTAAGAGTCCCTCTTTATATCTCATTATTTTGGTTGACATAGAAAGCTGCACATGACCAGAGTGACCTAGACTTAGAAATCAAACCCTTAGACTCTAAATCCTGAATTTCATACCTATAGTATTTTTTGAAGACTTCATTCATTTGGATAGGTCTGGCTTTAGTTGGAATATGACATTCATCAAAATATTTTTCATAAGGCAGGCAACCATATGTTGTTTCCTGCTCTATAAAGCATTTGGAAGATTAGAACAGGTTTGAATTTTAATTTAATTTTGGAAATTAGAAATTTTCATTTTAACAAAATTATTTTAAAGATGTGTTTGAATTTTTCAAAAATTCACATCATGTTGTAAATGCATAAGATGCATTTGTTTACCTTTAATCAAAATATTTATAGAATAATTATAAAATGAAAATGTTTTGAGAAGGTTTAAATTTCTTGTTCTTGGTTTTTCAATAAACGAGAAAACTATTTTTGAATTTCTAGTTTTGAAAGAGATTCCTCATTCAAAGACCTTGTAGGGCATTATTAGATTAATAAAGGGAGTTCCTATAATAACCATTGACTGAAGATCTTTAGCCAGAAAAAAAAAGACTTTTTAATGCAACATCTCCTTATACTATTGAGGCTTCCACTTTGCCTCCAATAGTTAAATCAAAATTATTTGCTGCAGTAAGCCTTTCTTTGGTTTTTTTTTATATCTTTTTGGAACTAAACATATATGATACAACTCAAGTCCGCACCTTTGTTAAACAATGTAATTGTTTCCAATTGAAAAACATCTGAAAAAATAAATTTAACTTTGAATTAAATATTTTCGAGAAGTGATTTCTCTTATAACATTTAAATTATTTATAAAATTCTCTTGAAGACCTAAAACCTTTTCTAGACATTCCAGGTTTTGTGGTTCAAGAATTCCTATTTGGTCATCCAAACTAGTATCAGAATCATTAGTTTTTTGTTTGGAAATAAGATATTGGATTAGGTCTAAATCTCTTTATTGTTTGGCCTTAAGTTCCTTAAGCTCTAACTTAATGGCTTTGACCTCTTTTTGGAGATCCTAAATGGTTCTTATAGGGGCCTTAGACTTTTTCTTCCTTTTATCGATAATTATAGTAAGATCATATGCACTCTTACTGGTAGAGAATAAGATAAATGTAGAAGGAGTCTTTGAAGGCTTATCTCCTAAGGTTCGAAAAAGTCTATCTAGACATTCTTTTTGAAGTTTGGAATCATTAAGGTATTTAATGGTTTTAAGAATAATTTCTTGATCCTTGGTAAGCACATTAATGATTTTTTGAGATTTTTCAGAATCTAAACTAGATTCTTTGTTTGAACCAGAGGATGTGGCTAACTCATTAACTTGGAGATGTCCTTCATCTTCTAAAAAGTTTAAAATACTAGACTCAGAGGATTCTACTAGAAGAACTAAAATCTTATGGAGAACTTTATCTTCTAACCCTAACTCATGAAGTATAGAGTTTAACCTATAAAACTTCTGGGTATGACCTTTTCTACCATACTTATAGCAAGTTATATCCTTAAGGTTGGTTCTACACTTAGTTTTGGTTTTGGAACTAGGCTTCTTAGAAGATTTAGGAGTTCCTTTGGATGAAGAAGGTTTCTTATAGTACGGTTGGTAAGAACTATAAAACTTTTTATGTTTATAGGATTTGGATTTCTTGCAGGGTTTCTTTTTATAGTCATCACCATAGGATTTGGATTGAATGGGATTATAATCAAACTATTGGTAGAAATCTCCCAATTCCCTCATAGTTTGTTTCATTTCCCATTTCAATTGTCTTTGGAGTTTTAGGTCTTAATAGATTTTTAGTCATTCTTTTTGAGTTAGACTAATCAATTCACCATAGGCAAACTGATTATAAGGGATCTAGTTAGCATAGGCTTATCTAATGTTATTTTTAACCTTCTCTTTAAGGATTTTGGGTAAACCAGTAAGGAATTTTTCTTTCCAGAAAGGTTGATTTGAGTCTTCCCTAAGCATTACCCTTATAAGGAGAAGTGTTTTTATAGGTTTAGAAATCACTAAGCTTCATACATCCAAAATTGCTAAGGAGCTCAGCATTTTTATCTTTCAGATAGCTTGTATCTCCTATGAAATAAAGGAAAATTATTAAGATGAGTGTAGAAACTGCATCTTTTATAGGGTTTCCTCTATCATCTAGGATTGGTGTTCCATCTTCAAATGTTTGGATGGCATTCAGGATTTAAGATTGTTGATGTTAGGCAAGGTGATAATCCCACCAACTTTTAAGCTATCCTGAAAAACCCACTACGAGGAGCTCAACTATGGCTTTATCAGTAGTTCTTGTTTGTGTTTTATAGACATTTGCTGACATGGTCATCTGTTGAAGGAGACTAAGGATGTTATACTCTATCATACCATCAAGGTTCTACTCGTAGACAGAAAAGGCATTAAACGTAGATTGGACCAAAGCATTAGGTTAATTTTGAAACCTATATCTGGAGCAATTATCCTACAAACTGTGTTTAACCGGGTTAACCTATTGACTTGAAGCTTAGGTTCAGAAGGTCTATAGTTAATTTCTTCAGAAGAAGAAGAAGAATTCTGAGTTTAATCTAAGGCACTGATAGTCCTATTCTGAGAGGATAATGGAGTATCTGGTGCTATCTGCCTAGAGGTATTAGAACTAAAAGCATGTTCTATTTTACTCAGATGATCTCTAATGACTTGGGAAAATTTGAGTTTATTAGTTTGGATCTGTTGTTGGTAGGGTTTGGAAAATTGATAAGGCTTAAAAGCTGGGTTCTTAAGCTTTTGATCTATATGTGTGATAGGCTCAAGAGTCTTAACAACATTAGGAGGAATAACAGACTTTTAGTTATAGCTTTCTATTCTAGTAAGCTATTTCCCTATGGTTGAAAGATGGGCATTAGAATAGTTGTTTTGGGTCTCAATATTCCTAATATTTCTATAATCATCTTTAGGGATGAGTTTGAAAGAAGCTGCTTCAATTTCTGCATCACTATAAGGAATAGAAATCTTTCTCTACGAAGGGTGTTCAGATTGGATAATCTGACCATTTACCTTCTATTCAGGGGCCTTATTCCTTGTAGTGATAGGATTAACAGTCTTTCTAGTTTTTGATTTTTTAAAAGGATATGGAATATTATTTTGTCATGCATATATTTCAAACAAATAAAAAAATCTCATTTGGACTCTGTATTCATTAAAGAAAGCTTAGTATTTTTCTTAAATAAAATCCCTCTCATTCAAGAAGTTTTGAAAAAACCAAAATTTATTTAATTCATTTTTATTTGAATAAAAATCTTCATGAAGAATTTTTTTTATTAATTTAAAAATCTTTTTCCAAAACATGAATTTCTATTATGATGTTTTGGGTGATTGCTGAGGGTGTTGGGGAAGAAGGAGTAGTGAGCTCTTCTTATTCTTCCTGGTTTGGATTTTGATTATCATAGACAGGTCTAGGGATGGTTGTATGATAATCAATATTTTAGAGTGTAGAACTAGGTAAATCAGAGGTTAAAAACTTTAGTTGGACACGAGTAATTTGAACAGATTGCTTTGGGTAGGAAGCATAGATGACTGAGGGAAGTTGAGAGGCTCTTCTCGAGTCAACAGTGGAAGAGGTAGAGGCTTCATTAGAAAATATAAAGTTGGTTGATAATCTGTCAAAGTGAGTTTGACTCTGCCATTTGAAAACTGTTCTATATTTCTTAAGTTAGTGTTTGGATCAGGTATTTTAGGAGACTATAGTTGTGTTGCACCTTCTAAGACCCATTCTTCTGGTAAGGTAATGTCTTTCCATTGAATAGTTTTGGGGATGACAATATTGGATCTGGAAAGATCTATTTGCAAAAGAATGGTTTCTCCTTTTGGTGAATACTTGAGATGTTTGGAAGCAAAAGTAGAAATCATTGCTTTGTAATAAATTCTGAAAATTAACGTAATTAGGATTGAACCCAAAACCATTTTGTAATTATGAGTTTTTATTTGTAAAATAATGCTCTTTAAAATATTTTTGTCATTTAAAGAAATTGTTATATTTGGATAGTAGCTGAAGCTAATTGGTCCTTTGTTAAGACTGGATTCAACCATTCTTAATAAAGAATCAGAGAAGTTTGCAAACTTCGTATCCCTAAGGACTACTAAGATAGAGGTATCTAGACCTTCCTTAGTAAGTGGTTTGATTTTTACTTAAACAAGGCCAATATGAATGTATTTATAGGATTTTTCCGTATTTTTAAAGAGATTTTGAAGAAAGAAGATGAATTTCTTCAAAAAGTTTAGAAATTTGTATGTCCCTTTCCTTAGTTTTGATAGTAAAATCAGATTTGAAAAAAAGAAAGTTTGAAGGATTCATAAATCTATTTTTTTAATCCTGAGAATTTCCTAGTCATCAATATGTTTGGAAAAATCTTTAATGGTGATTGCATCACTACTTATTACTCGTTTAGATTTCGACAAATCGGAGGTAAAAGAGTTTAAAAAGAAAGTAGTTTTGCTAAAAAAAAAAAATCTAACTTCATTTTGAAATTAAAACAATAAAATTTTGAGAAAATAGGAGTATGGCCACCAATTTTACTGCCCTTAAAATTACACAAATTGGGTCTTATCTGTAACATCCGTGTCCTCAGGACTGGATTAATGAGATTTATTAATAATTTAAGGTTTAATTAAATATGTTTAAGTTTTATTTTTGGGGGGAATTGGATTTAAAATTAATTAATTACTAATAAAATCAAATATAGAAAGTTGGATTAAATTAAAAGAAATTAAGGTCTAATTTGAAAGGCAAATAATCTATGAGGATTAATAGGGAATGAGTAAAGAAATGAGGGATAAAAAAAAGCTCTGCATTTTTTACGTAGAAGGAGGAAGAGAAGAAAGGAAGAAGAAAAGAAGGAAAGAAGAAAAAAGAAGGAAGAAAAGGAAGAAGAAACTTAGGCATTGTAGCTAGGGTTTTACCAACATCAAGATTTGACAAATTTGAGGTTCAAATCAAGTGAGTGGATTTCTTTTTAGTTATTTTTCTTAATTTTAATTCAAAATATTATAGTTTTGGATGTTGGTGTAGATATTATTGTTTGAATTGTGATTTCAAGTATAATGTTCATATTATCATGTTAGAGATGTGCTACATGAGTTAGAATATGTGTTATGGTAGTTTATGAAGCAATTAGTGTTGCAAACTTGGGTTTTAATTTGAATTTCTAATATTTTCTAGTGAAGAACACCTCTGCTGGTCGATCAGGAAGCACCTCAGTGTGCTAAGGCGTTGCCTCTGTGCACTGAGGAGGTGCCTCAGTGCTAAAGAGGCATCTCAGTGATGAGGCGACCTCCTCAATGGCACTGAGGAGGCGCTTCTATAACTGGTACCGATAAAAAATGGGCTTAAATGTAAAATTTTACAACCAAACCTCAACCAAAAGCATGTCAACACCCATATAAACCCTAAAGTCACTTAAATTGATCCAAAATAGGTTAAATGGAACCTATTTTATAAAAAAATACATATGATTGAGTTACAAATAGTTGTCACTAGGTGATTGTACACAATAAGTGAACTTGAAGGTTGGGGTGACTCCTTATTTCTGGAAGAGAAAAGATAGTTGAAAAGTTTAATTCTTAAACTAAACAATTATGAAAAGAATATCACATTTTAATCAACTTAAACGTTGTAAGGACAAAGACTTCAAGTGGTTAATCATAAAGCATAATAACATTTATTAAACTTACGAGTCTCAGACATAGAGACTAAATTATGTTAAATGATAACTAGACCGGGAAGGTGTTAAAATAAGGGAATGAGAAGTAAACCAAAGTAATTGGTATGTTTCAAATGGAAATGGGATAAAATCTTATAAGGTTAAAATGGTAACATTTAAAGTAACTGTATATATATATATATATATATATATATATATTACTCAAATCTTATTCCTTCTTGATAAGGATATAAAAACTAAAGAAATAGAGAGTTAAGCGAAAGCATTACAACATCCAAAATTTTAAGTGAATAAAGAAGGTGTTTAAGTCTCTATTATAGAGACTAAAAATATAAAATACTCCAATGAAATTCAATATGAGAACTATATTGAAAATTTCAATAATAATGCTTAATAAGAAAGGCATGAAAAAATATGAGAGATACAAGGATACATGAGAACTCCTAGAAAATGATATAGTCTTAAATGAATATGGCACTAAGAGTTAAAAATTCCATATCTGGGACATGGCAAGTTGGTAGATGTGTATAGTCGAAATCTAGGGCCAAATACACATACTACCATATAAGAGTAAATTCATATTTGAAACATTATTGGTAAATATGTAGAGTCATTGCCTAGGGCCGGATAAACATGTTACCTGATAGAATTATGGTTGAGTTAGTGTGTATAGCCATTGCCTAGGACCGGATATACATGCTACTTTACAAATATACATGGTAAATATGTATAGTCGATGCTTGGGGCCGGATACACATGTTATTATATAGTTGTGAGTTGGTAAATGTGCAGAGCTGATGTCTGGGGCCGGATGCACATGTTATCTTATAAGTTTAAGTTGGTAAGTGTGTAGCCATTGCTAGGGGCCGAGTACAAGTTACCTTATATATATAAGTTGGAAGTATGCAAAACTGTTGCCAGGGGCCGAGTGCATATTTTACCATATAGATGAAAGTTATATCCGAGATATATGTATAGTTGTTGCCTAGGGCCAGATACATATATCAATTTAGCTTAACACTCGAGTTATTATTGGATTAAGTGCTTATCACACTTAAGTAGCATTATCGTTATCATTTGTATGCTGATTTATACCATTTGGAATTAGTATAACATTGAATTATAGTATGGTTGAGATTATGATAATATGTTATTAGTGTACTTTGATAATGCTCTCATTATGAGCCTGGTGGTGAATACTAATTATGAATGTATTGTAGTGTGTTTATTTAAATTATTTAATGATTGAACCTCTAGTATATTACTTAAATTAGTGAAGATTTTTGATGGACGATTAGAGAGAGTGCCTAATTGCATTCATATTTGAATGATAGGTTATTTGAATATTAATAAATTGTCTTAAAATTTCATTTGTGTATTATTGCTTTAATTACTGGATAAAGGATTAAGAGATTTCTTATGATAAAGTTCCTAAGTTAATTTATTCACTCACTGGGTAATTTCTTTATGAAATTACTCACACTCTTTTATTTAAAAATTTTAGTATAGGTGTATAGTACCTGATTAGCTAGTAGTTGAGAGATGATAGTACGGTGGACCACGACGACCTATAGGGTGGCTGAGGTGGAGATCTCTAGAAGCTGAGAGAGGGTCATTAGAACCTGTTATGCTATTTTATTTGAATTCAATTGTATATTAGCTAGTACTTTCAGAATCATATTGAAATGTAATAAAGTGAATGAAAACATATGTTGTTGTACTATAGTAAGTTAATTGCCATCAAATAAATTTATTGGAAATATAATGAATATGGTTTATTCATAATTAAATTTAGTATTTTCATTTTATAATAATTGTTGTTAAGATATTCTTTCTGATAAGTTTAGGTAATATCTCTTCTAGGGTTATTTTCATTAGTTGAGTATACTAGTGAAAGTAATGATAAGTAGGGGTGTTATATTACCACTGTACCTTTGCTTGATGTTTACTCTAATGCAAACATATAATTTTAATTTAAGTTAAATTTTTTTAGATGATTTTCAATTAGAAACCATTGCATTGTTTGATACAGGTGCGAACTTAAGTTGTATCAGATATGATTAATTCTAAAAAGATATCATCCAAAAACCAAAGAAAGGCTCATTGCAGCAAATGATTCCGATTTAACTATTGGAGGCAAAATGGAAGCCTCAATAGTAGAAGGAGATGTTGCATTGAGAAGTCCTTTTATTCTGGCTAAAGATCTTCGGTCAATGGTCATTATAGGAACTCCCTTTATTGATATAATAATGCCCTATAAGGTCTTTTGAAAGACGAATCTCTTTTAAAGCCAGAAATTCAAAAATAGTTTTTTCGTTTGTTGAAAAACCAAGAACAAGAAATTCAAACCTTCTCAAACATTTTCAATTTACAGTTATTCTATAATTGCTTTGATTAAAAGAAAATAAACACATCTTATGCATTTGCAACAGGATGTGAATTTTCAAAGAATTCAAACACAACTTCAAAACGATTTTATTAAAAGGAAAATTTCTAATTTCCAAAATCAAATTGATACTTAAATCTATTTGGATCTTCCAAATGCTTTCTGGAGCAAGAAACAATATATAGTTGACCTACCCTATGAAAAACTTTTTGATGAATGCCAGATTTCAACCAAAGTTAGACCTATCTAAATGAATAAAGCCTTGGAAAAACACTGTAAGGATGAAATTCAGGATTAGAATTTAAGGGTTTAATTTCTAAGTCTAGGTCATCATGGTCATGTGCAGCCTTTTATGTTAACAAAAATAGTGAGATAGAAAGAGGGACTTCTAGATTAGTTATCAATTACAAACCTTTAAATAAGGCTTTAAAATGGATTCGATATCCTATTCCAAACTAAAAATATTTATTTCAAAAACTTCATTTTGCTTTCGTATTTTCAAAATTTGATATGAAATCCGGTTTATGGCAGATCCAAATCCATTATAAGGATCGATATAAAACTGCATTCACTATTCCTTTTGGACAATATGAATGAAACGTTATGCCTTTTGCCACAAAAAAAATGCTCCATCAGAATTCCAAAGGATCATGAATGATATTTTCAATCTTTATTCTAAATTTTGTATTATCTATATTGATGTTCTTATTTTTTCAAATTTAATTGAACAACATTTCAAATATTTACAGACCTTTTTCATGTTGGAATGAAAAAGGGTCTAGTAGTCTCCAAATCAAAGATTTTGCTTTTTCAAACTCGTGTTCAGTTTTTGGGTCACTGTATCACCCAAGGAACCATAACACTAATTGAGAGATCCCTTGCATTTGCATCTAAGTTTCCTAATAAGATCTTAAATAAAACATAATTGCAGAGATTATTAGGAAGTCTAAATTATATTTTAGATTTCTATCTAAACTTTAACCATTTTGCCAAACCCTTGCATGATAGGTTAAAAAAGCATCCAGTCCTATAGTCAGACCACCATACTGAGATTATTAAACAAAGCAAAAAAATAAGTTTTAGAAATCTCATGCCTATATATAGCAGATCCATTAGCACATAAAATTATGGAGACTGATGCTTCAGAATTAGGATTTGGGGGAATCTTCGAACAAATTCAAAATGGAAGAGAATGCATAGTCAATATACATCTATTCACTGGAACAATTTTCAAAAGAATTATTCCACTATTAAAAAGGAAATTCTTTCAATTATTTTATGTATAACCAAATTTCAAAGCAATCTTTTGAACCAAAAATTTCTTTTGAGAATAGATTATAAATCTACAGAAGAAGTTTTATAAAAATATGTTCAAAATATTGCATCCAGATAAATTTTTACCCGATGGCAAGCTATCCTTTCTATATTTAATTTTGATATTGAATATATAAAAGGAGATACAAATTCTATTCATAATTTTCTAACCCGAGAATTTCTTCAAAACAGGTCATGATACCCAGAAAATCAAAAGATAATGGCAAAGCCCCTACAAACATTACTCCAACCCAAGGTGAGGAAAAACTCTAAGCTGAAATACAAAAACCTTCCAAACCTTCTTCAGCCTAGCCAATTAAATCTTAGATGGATATTTTCCTTGAAGAAAAAAAACTATGAGGTTTAAAAATAGGCCCAAATCCAAACATAGGTTGAACAATTAACCCAATCACCACAACTAATTATGGCCTTACAAAACTTGTCGCAAGCCTCTCAAGCTTCAGCTCAAACATTATTAAAATCATCCTCAAAAGAGGATAAAAGTAAAATTTATTTATTTCCAAAAAAAAGTCGAGATGAAAGTTTCCTCTTAACAAAACCCATCTTAAAAAATTTCAAACTTGGCTTCTTCTCAAATTGTTTTATCACAAGGAAAACAAGTTTTGAGACCCAGCTCAACATATTTAGAAAAAATTCATTTTCAAAATATAGTAACCATGGAAGAAGGATTTAATGACAAAAAAAAAACCTATCAAGGAAGCATCCAAAACTTTTTTCAAAAGGATGGTATTACAAACCATAGGACAAATCAAAACCACAACCTTTTTACCAATCGATTTTAGAAGTAACCAGCTCTACCAAATTTAAACACTAAAAAAAAGATGAAAATTCAAATCCTTCTTATTCAACTTGCACCATTCAAAAGATTATTCATCCGATGGAATGGGGTAAAGACTTGAATGGGTTAAAACCTTTCCCTGTTGACCTTCATACCTGGCTTACCCATTGTAGTACCATAATTATTGGGACTATTAACAATCCTGGTTCAACTCCTTCCTGATCCAAAATAATGGCTACTGCCGCTTATGGTTATTTTTTTTATAAGGAATTCCAAACTTTCAAACTTTTTATTTTGTTCATTCAATGGTGAAATTACTTCAGAAATATTCCTGAAATACTTATCCCTGAAGTAAAGCCCTGTTATAACCTTTTTAAATCCCATTACAAACCTATGAATACCGAGAGAAGATTTAACCCCTTTCTCATTTTCTGTTCAAAATTCTTTCTACCTTGGGTATGTGTGTGGTATTTTTATTACAACAATACATAGGATGGACAATATGTTCTCACTAGAAGATTCAAAGTCAAATGGTTGAATGTCTTTGCCTATAAAGAAAAGATCACTACCACAATGGTCCAAAATTGGTTGGTCAAGAATAACCTTCTTCAGTGCCCAAAAGAAATCATAACCTTTTTAGCACAAAAGTCATTCATCATGCCAAGACTAACCGCTGCACAGTCAGAAGATGATTTTTTCCAAATTTTTCAACAAATTATGAAAAATAAGTCGTCTAGCTCAAAAAATAGGTTCTTTTAAACTAAGATCCTCCAAAATAGCTCCATCCTCAAGCTTAAGTTCTTCTGAACCAATTATCAACCTAGGGGATGATAATAAAGATGACTGCTTTAAAATTCTCCCTCCAATATGTAGGCATAATTTTAATGACAAACTATTGTACAAAGATTCTCTGCCACCTGTCAAAAAGTAGACTTAAAAAAAGTAAAAGAAAAGTAAAATTATTAAATTAATGAAAGATAGGAGCATCCTTATCTTGTCTGCCATTTATTAACTAACGAAAGATAGAGCATCCTTAACTTGTCTACCATTCTCCAAGAATAGGAAGATGATATCAAAGTATCATTTTGTCAAATTTCAAGCATATAAAGCTACAGTTCAAGAATTCTAACCTGGAATCGCACCTGCAGAATAAGGAAAGGTGACAAGTCTTCCCTTCAAGACCTTTGTAAAATCAACGCTCTGCTGTAGCAAAATTCAAAATTCTTTTTAGAGTTTTCTCTAAGAAAATTAGTGTTTGGCATTGAGAGAACCCCTTTTCCCTTGTATGCCAAACCTCCAAATACTGGAACCTTGTATCTTTATAATTTACAAAAATTGTAAATTTTTATTACAACATTTATAAAAGGTACATTTTTTCAAATTTGTTTGCATTCTATTTTGCATTTTAAGTAACAAAACGTATGTTCTGTGCTTGCCCAAAATAGGGATCTTGCACATCAAAAATTCTATAAAATCCTCTTTTCATTTTAGTCTGTTAACCTCTTTATAGAGTGTGAGGCTGGGCACATTATGATCATATTATTTACCCCTTTGCATCTTGGGCATTTATTGGTATCAGAGCCATTAGGGGGTTGTGTGTCTACATTAGAATAAACGGTTGAGCGGAGGTACAATGGTAAGACCCAATATGTATTGTTTTAAGGGCAGTAAAACTAGTAGCCATACTAATGTTTTCTTAAAATTTTATGATTTTAATTTCAAAATGAATTTATATCCTTTTTTCTGTAGAAATACTTCCTTTTCAAACTCTTATACCTTCGATTCATCGGAATCCAAATAGGTAATTAGTAATGATGAAATCACTATTGAAGATTTTTCCATACATATTAATGATTGAAAAATTCTCAGGATTCAGAAAAATAGATTTATGAATCCTCCGATGTAGTTTATACGCTCATCCTAATAATTTCCCTTTATTTCATAAGAGATTCAATCCATCTGAAAGACAAAAATGCTGAGCTCTTTAGTAATCTTAGATTTAAGAAGCTTAATGATTTCCAAACCTATAAAAACACTTTTCTTACAAGGTAATGCTTAGGGAAGTCTCAAACCAACTTTTTCCTTACTGGTTTACCCAAAATCCTTGAAGAGAAGGTAATAAACAATATTAGACAAGCCTGTGATAACCAGATCCTTTATGATCAATTTACTTATGGTGAATTAATTAGTGTAACTCAAAAAGAAGGACTAAAAATCTATTAGGACCTAAAACTCCAAAAACACTTGAAATGGGAAATGAAACAAATTAGAGGTGCTAGAGCTAGAAGCACGTTCTATCTTACTTAGTTGATCTCTAATGGCTTGGACAAACTCAAGTTTGTTGGTTTAGATCTGTTGTTGGCTTGGTTTGGAAACCTAATAAGGCTTTAAAACTAAGTTCTTAAGCTTCTGATCTACTGGTATGACAGACTCAGGAGTCTTAACAACAGACTTTTGGACATAGTTTTCTATTCTAGTATGTTATTTTCCTATTGTTGAAAGATGGGCAATAGAATAGTTGTTTTGGGTCACAATACTTCTAATATTTCTATAATCATAAGTTCCTTGAGCTTTAACTTAATGGCTTTGACCTCTTTTTGGAGATCCTGAATGGTTCCTATAAGGGCCTTAGACTTCTTCTTCCCTCTATCTAGAATTATGGTAAGATCATAGGAACTTTTACTAGTAGAGGGTAAGGTAGATGTAAAAGGAGTCTTTGAAGACTTATCTCCTAAGATTTAGAGGAGTCTATCTAGATACTATCTAGATACTCTTTTTGAAGTTTGGAATTATTAAGGTATTTAATAGTTTCAAGAATTATTTGTTGATCTTTGGTAAGCACATTAATGGTTTTTTGAGGTTTTTCAGAATCCGAACTAGATTGTTTAAACCAGAGGATGTAGCTAACGCATCAACCTGGAGAGATCCCTCCTCTTCTGAAGAGTTTGGAACACTAGACTCAAAGGATTCTGCTAGAAGAACTAAAATCTTATAGAGAACATCATCTTCTAATCCTAACTTATGAAGTCTAGAGTTTAACCTACAAAACTTCTAGGTATGACCTTTTCTACCACACTTATAGTAGGTGATATCCTTGAAGTTGGTTATACCCTTAGTTTTTAGTTTTAGAACTAGACTTCTTACAGGATTTAAGAGTATATATGTATATATATATAAGATCAACCTTTTTCAGTAAAAATAAAAAATATATTTTAATAAAAAATAAGATAAATAATAGTATAATAAAAAGTACTTAAATAAAGTTTTACTTAAGTCATAAAATTTTTTGTTGTTATTTTTCGATTATATTGACAAAACTCTTTTAATTTATAACTCAACGATTCGTATGCTCCACTTAATATCTTTACTAAATCATAAATTTGCATATTATATTTATATCCTAATGCTCCTATCTATTTATCTAGTCATTTGTTAGATTAATATCAATTTATCACATATATTACATCTATATATTGAATATAAATATTCACAATTTAAATGTAAAAATTAAATAAATATCTAATTTATATGACAAGTAGAACGACAATCCATAAAGTTATAGGATGGGGCTAAATTTTCAAAAATTGTAATCTGTAAAGTAAAAAATAATATACAATTTGAAACATTATACTTTGATAAAAACAAATTTTCATTTTCTTATTATAAAAGCTCATTTTATTATGATATTATGTTATTTGATTATTTGTATAAAAAATAATTAAAAAATCTAAAATAAAAACATAACTAATTAGTAAGAGATTCTTATCTAGTTTGAATTTATTTCACTCTATGATCAAATCTATGATATGTATACTAAACAAGTAAATACTTATATATGGCTAATAAAAATATAACACTTATATTTTTCACAAATCTAATTATTGTGTTATACATTCAAAATGGACAAAAAAAAAATTTAAAATAGACAAATATATTGGAATGTTTTGAAACCCCACCATATATAGAGAGTCCAACAAAGTAGCTAATTTTATGGCTGTAAATATGCTTGTTGGTTGCCACAGAATGCAAGACGGACTAAATACATAGCTTTTGCATGATTTGGCTGGAGTTTCAGTTTCATATCCATTCATTGATATTAATATCTATTTTATATTAATGATAATTTTTTTTAACTTACTCCTTTTATTATTTATCCAAACAAATTATATATTTTATGAAAATTTGGTTAAAATCATGTAGATATAAAAAAATTAAATATATGTATATCAATGATTTTTATTAAATATGAAGTGTAAATATTAACATATGGAATAATATAAAAATCCTCATCGGAATAGAAAGAAACATGTGTCCATGTCTTGTTGTTGGGTTGTTAATTATTAATTTTGAAGGGTTTATGGGAATTGGTTTTAAAATTCAGATGAATTAAATAAGTCAATAAATGCACTCAATTAAATGGTGTGGAGTATGGTTGCAGTAGTGATGGTGTAGTGAATGAGTAAACATGGCTGCTAGTGTGATGATAATGTAAAATATCAGTAGCAAATGATAATAAATACAAGAAATTGTTGTGTTACTTTGTATCAAACCTTAAAAGTGGTTGTTCATGGAATATGGTCCTGGTGAGTTCATTAAGGAGTATTATTTGTTCCCTTAGCTATATTTATAGATCTGTTGGAGGGATGATCAAACGGTTCAACTTTATGGGCTATATGACGTTTTTATATATATATATATATATATATATATATATATATATATATTATTTATAGTTAAATGTGTGTGTATATATATACACACACATTTAACTATAAATAATTTTTCAAAAAAAAAAAATCTGTCATATAGCCCATAAAGTTGAACCATTTGATCATCCCTCCAACAAATCTAAATTATTTATTTTAATTTATCACACATTTAAGCTTATTATGTTTAAATTTACACTTGCCCAGAAAAGAATAACCAAATGGTTGATGTTTTGGCTACTCTGGTCTATGTTTGGAGTAACCCAGAAGGATTGTTAGTAAGATTAGTGGTTCTGATGAAGACAAGAGTTCTATGTTTTGAAGCAGCTAAGATTCTTGCTATTCAAGAAGCTAAGAAGTCGTGCTATTATGACATTCTTAGGTGGATGGAGCATGGTCAATTTTCAGAAGATGTTGATGAGAAAGACAGAGCATTGTTGAGATCTTTCGCAAGAAGATTTTTCATTTTCAATGGTGTTCTATATAATTTTGATAAGTCTTTGCATTTTAAATATGTCTCAGGAATATAAGTAGATCAGATAATGCAAGATGTTCATGCAGGGGTTTGTGGTCCCTATATGATTGGAAAAGAGTTAGCAAAAAAGATAATGAGACATGGTTATTGCTGGTTAACAATGGAGTATGATTGTATTCAATTCGTAAGAAATTGTCATGAATGTTAAATACATGACAACCTTTCTCACACTCCACCATCAATGCTTCAGAATTTAACCTTTTCCTGACCTTTTTCAGCTTGAGGAATAGATATCATGAGTAAAACCACTAACATCTAATGGGCATGAATTCATAGTTGTGGCAGTCGATTACTTCTCCAAATGAGTTGAAGCAAAATCTTTTAAAAGTTGGATGCAAAACAGATGCCTCGGTTCATTGAAAAGAATTTAATTTGTAGATATGGTGTTTCTCATCACATAGTCACAAATAATGGGATATAGTTTTAGGGAAAAGTCAAGCAGTTATTACAGAAGTACAAAATGTAGACTATCACAAGTCATCACCGTATTGTCCACAAGTTAATAGTGCAGTAGAAGCAGCTAATAAAAGTGTAAAGCAAGTTATTAGAAAGATAGTTAAGACTTATGGGATGGAAGTAGTATTACCAGTGTAGGTAGAATTGGAATTCTTGAGAGTATTACTGGAAGTCAAGAATTTAGAAGCAAAATGGATTAGGGCATGATTTGAAGAATTAATTATGATGGATGAAAAGAGGTTTAAAGTAGCATTTAATAAACAATTATATCAAATAAGAATTGTTCATGCTTTTAACAAGAAGGTCATGCCTAGCAAAATTCGAGAAGGAGATTTAGTGTTAAAACAAGCAAAGTCAGTGCCAAGAGGAAAATTCAAATCAAACTGGAATGGTTCATACTTGGTTAAGAAGATCTTATTACAAAGAGAAGTCAAGTTATCAGATATTGATGACAATGAATTCTCAAATAGTGAACCTGAATAGGCTCAAAAAGTACTTCATTTAATCTCCAAGTAAAGTACTAAATAAAAAAGAAAATGAAAAATAAAAATTTCCGCTAAGGTGAAAACCTGAAAAGGAAAAAAAATTAGGGGTTCCAGCTAAGCTGAAAACCCAAAAAGGGTGGCTTAGCCAAAATTAGCAAAAAATAATAATAATAAATAAATAAAAGTTTTCGCTAAGTTGAAAATTCGAAAAGGGTGGCTCAGACAAAAATATAGGATTTTGAGAACAATGTTAGTTAGAAAACTTGAAAGAGTTAGCTAACATCAATAGAAATTTCTTTTGCCAATTCGATTGATTTTTAAGTAATTTATATAATTTATCCCTTTTATGGTAAAGTATGAATAACATTTAAGACGTTATGCTTAGATGTATTCATGCTTGCCATTAGTCTATGCATTCAAATGTGTATATGGAATCATGATGTTTGTTTTCAAACAATAAACATATTTCAAAAATTTCTTAGACTATCTTCTTTGTTCTTTGCAAACCATATTCTTTGAATTTTTTGATTCATAAAAGTATTCATGTTTGCAAATTATAGTACTTCTATTCATTTTCTAAAGTTTAATAAGGTTAGGCATGGATAAAAGCCATACCTCAACCATAACTATTACATGTATAGCATTGCTTGTTTTGAAGCCTAATATCACCTTAACCTAAATTCACAATTAAGACATTACATTACTTATTTCACAACCCTAATCCAAGAAAAATATCCAACCTAAATACATTTATCTTAAAACATAAGTTTTGAAACAAACCATACCCAACACAATAGCAAAAGAACTCCAAACCTAGACTTAATTTTTTGAACTATACTCTCAACTTCCACTTGCTTCATCATGATTTTTCAACCATTCTTTGCATTCTTGAGAGGTAGTGAGGTCTTGATTTTTATGAATATGGTAGGATATGGATCTTAAGTACCAAACCCTAACAAGATTTTTAATATAGACTTGTGAGTGTACTAATATTGGGATGATGAGGGTTATTTTGGTAAAAAGAATGCAAAATAGAAGCAAAAGACCTGAATTTCCATTTCCTTTCTTTTATCTTTTATATACATGGGTTAAGGGTTATTTTAGTAAAACTAATATCTTTATGTATGTGGCAGATAACATAGATGTATAGTCATCATTTTTGAATTCCATAGTAGCTTAGTAATCATTCCGTGTGTGTATAAAACAGGCAAAGACATTTGCCTGATTTTTTTTTTAGTTTAGACACTCAATTAAAAAAAAAAAAAGGGTTCAAATACTATGGTAACAAAAACTAAAAAGTTGAAACACTATTGATTAGGGGTGTTCACGCCCTCCGAAATGGCCAAACCAAAAACCGAACCGATACTGTTCGGTTCGATTTGCATTTTTAGGATTTTCAAATTTTTTGAACCGAACAGAACCGAAATTTGGTTCGGTTCTGTTTTATAGAAAAAAAAATTCACTTAACCGAAATAGCCGATTTTTTATTTTTTATTTTATATTTCTAAATATTTTTAAAAATATATATACTAATTTAATATAAAAATATAAAAATAATTCAGATGTTTAAAATTTTAGGTTTGTTTCGGTCGGTCGGTTTTTCACATATAATTTTCGAATTTTTTTAACCGAACCGAACTAAAATTTGGTTTGATTCGATTTTGAATTATTTCGGTTCGGCTAATTTGGTTCGATCCAAAAAAATTGACCGAACCAACCGAACTGACCGAATGAACACCTCCACTATTGATATAATTTTTCCTTTATTTTATGCAGTACTATTTTCCTCCACGACCTATTATCTCTTGTCTTATGTAAGTTGAAGTTCATTGATGTTCACATGAATTTACTAAATTTACAAAAGAGTAACAGACCATCCTAATAGATTTATATCATTAATAAATGTTTCCTTCGAATTTTATGTAAATTCAATCAAATTGTAATTTGATAAATAATTATTTTTTTATTTATAAATTTTTTATGAATAATAGTTTATTCACATTTTGTTAAAACAAAAAAGATGGGACACGTTTTTATTTTTTTTATTAAAAATTACTTCTTTATACTCAAAATATTACATTCAACCATTAAATATGTAATACATATTGATATTATATACTTGACTAAAAAAATGTAACTCATAAATGCTACAATCAAATATTTATATGTTATACAACCCTAGTTGGGTGCAATACATCCAAATTATACAAGTACTTTTCTTTTTTATTATTTAAACTCAACAGACAGAAATATGTAAGCAATGAGGTAGCTATGCCCTAACTATAGCGAGCAGAGGTGAGCAAAAATAACCGAAAATTGAACCGAACCGACTGGTTTGGTTCGGTTTTTATGATAAAAATTGTTAATTCAGTTTAAACCGAACCAAATTGAAATAAGTTTGGTTCGGTTTTTGAGTAAAAAAATCTATTAAACCGAACCTAACCGAATTCATATTATATTTAAAATTTTATATATATTTATACGTCGGTTTGATTGGTTTAGTACTAATATTTTAAATTTTATTAATAATATTAGTTTCTAAATATATAAAACTCTTAATAAAATTATTTACTACCAAAAAATTTCTAACAAAACGTATTTAAATATATTTTAGAGAATTGGTTCATTTGATTTTTTTAAAAAATTAATAAATAAAATAAATATAAAAAATTAACATTAATATATCTTATAAATCTTATTAGAATATTGTAAAATTACATAAATAAAATAATTTTAAAATTAAAAAAATGAAAAGAAAGTCAAAAAAAGAAAAAATAACCGAACCGAACCGAAAAATTTTGGTTCGGTTCAGTTCGGTTTTAGGATACCGGTTCGGTTCAGTTTGGTTTTAGGCATTTTTAAACCGAACCGATATTTGCTCACCCCTAATAGCGAGTATTGCATTTCACATATAATCAGCAAACTCTTCCGCAGACACTATAGGAAATGAGAAGTCTCTAAACACTATAACATAAAGTTTTATATGAAGATGGCTAGACAAATAATTACTCATAAAGTTTTATATGAAGATGGCTAGACAAATAATTACTAAGGAAATCAAGCTAAGCTTACACTATATATGGAGACAGGGGAAAGTAAGAGGAAGAGGAGATTAGGAGGGGAAATAATTTTCGTCTTATTTGGCTATGAAAAATTTTGAGGGGAAAGGAATTGAAGGAAATTATTACCATCCTAAATTGGTTTTAAAAAGTTTCAACTCTTAAAATATTCTAAAACTTAAAATTGTATGTCTTTTTTATTAAAAGGTTTTTTGCTTTTATCTTGTATTAATTATTTTTAAATTGCCAAACACAATAGAATCTATAGTTTTTCTTCCCCTTTCCGTCTCTTTCCTTTAAAAAAACTTCCATTCCCTTTTCATCTCATAGCCATGCGTAGCGTAATAGATGAAATATGAATCTTGTAATACCTCCACTTTCACCAACTTTTAATGTTGAATATGGTGGTTGGCGGGTCTAAGGGCGTACTTTAGAGCAACTATTAGGGTTTCACGAATCTACAAGCATAGCACAACTTTTGCAAAGGAAAAATTGAAGAGGAATGCATAACTGATATCCCCTCTTACCATTCTCCCTGGTGGATGATTCTTAGTTCATGATATTATTGACATCTAGTTTTGCCAAAATCATTACTTCATTTTTTTTTTTTTTGAACAAGCCAAAATCATTACTTCTAGTAGCATGTCACCCCTGCCTTTTTCATGCGATAACCATACATACATTGCAAGCATATAACATAACTAGAGTGCTTAATTTTATAATATAACTCATATTAACTTGTGAAAAGATATGCATGGTTCTATGGGCTATATGGAAACAAAGAAATAATTGACTTTGGAATCAGGTTGCTGTTTCACCGGATTGGTGTGTGAGGCTGGCGTTGGGTTTCTTACACAACTATCACAGTGCTACGTTGAGTCCGGGTTCAAGAGTGGCAGGTCGAAAGTGTCAGGAGAGGGTGCAGTGGAATATGCCACCTGCGGGTTTTACAAAATTAAACATAGATGCCGCTTTAAGTGTTGATACTGGTTGAGTTTGTTATGGGCTTATTCAGAGAAATTCCTTCGGTGGTTTTATTCAAGGGCTGTCCAAAACTTGTATTGGGAATTTTTCGCCTCAGATAGCTGAAGCGCTGTGTCTAAAGGAGGCCTTAAGCTGGATTCATGCCCATTCTCTTCATCATGTGCAGGTTGAAATGGATGCTAAGGTTGTTGTGGACAGTCTGTCTTCGTTTGTGTCTGATCATTCTGAATTTGGTAGAATCATTTTAGTATGTAAAACTCTCCTTGGTTTGTGCTCTGACGTCTCGGTCAGTTATGTTGGTAGACAAGCTAATGTAGCTGCTCATGCTTTAGCAAAAGCAGCCTGCTCTTTTGCTAGTTCTTGTATCTGGCATGAGGTTCCTTCTTTCCTAAGGGCCCTTTTGCTAAATGATGTAATTCGTGATTAAGTTAATATGAGTTTCTTTACTTTCAAAAAAAAAAAAAAAGAAAAAAATAAATTTATAAAATACTCGTACATTAAAGAGAGGCTTACAGACGAAACTGGTTAAGTCATTTCTCACTCAACCATCCATCCTCCAAGCTAGCTGAAGTCTAGTATTACATGCTTGTTGATCATGAATTAATTGTAACAAAACTACACAAAAAAAGTATAGTACCCTTCAGTAGATAGATTATCACAACATTCCTGTGCAAGGAAAAAATAAAAAACAAAAAGAATTAGTAGAGGCTTTCACATCGGATTTGGCTAAGTGCACAGGAAAAGTGTTACAAATGTCTTGTTAGCTTCCCAATGGAGTGCAGATACACTGAGACTGAGACAACACTGCAAAAATAAAAGATAATAACAGTCAGCAGAGAAACCGTATTGAATATATATATATATATATATACACTCATAGTTATCTGGTGTGCTGATTATCGTATAACCAGTCCCAACAAGGTGCATAACATACTTATGCTCACAAGAGACGAGAATTGTGAAGGTAAATGCATAGGTTCTAGCTAAAGGATATGAAGCATGAGCTAAAGATAGCTTACGTTGAGCCAAGGAAGAAAGCAAGGGACAGATGAAAGCCAAATAGAAACACAGAGACAATTGCAGTGAGAAGCATTGCAACTGAAGTAGCATAGACCTGCATAACATTTGGAATTCATATAAACTAGCATCGTACTATATATAGTGTCAATCAAAATTCACGTTGCTATATAATTTATGATTCAAATTGTAGAATTCAAATATAATGAAATACATTTCAAAGCATAACATTCTTAAATTTTATCTAAAATTAAATGCTGTAAATATTCAATCAATGATTATAATATTAACTTAAATTTATTTTATAATTAATCAAATATAAGTTGTATTATTATATAATACAAGCAAACACTTGTAAGCAGATCATGGATGTTAAATCATTTAATGGACTTTTAATATTTAAATATTTATCAATTTAATGGATAGAAAGCAAGTGATAGTTTTTTAACAGATGACCATTGATAAATAAGATAAGTTTTCTAAATTATTATTTTAAATTTTTTATAGAATAACTTTATTAATTAATATTGTTAATTGAGATAGCAGAAAAAAAAAATTACCTAACTATATTACTGTATCTAATTTTATTTTATTATGTTTTAGTTATATTATATTTGTATAACAATTAAATCTAATCCATTACCAGTCTAGAACTACTTCAGGTGTTAAAATATTGCATATATATATATATATATGCCCTTACCAGAAACCACTATTTCCCACAAACTAATTCTACTATTGTTTATTTTCCCCTTTTCACATTTGAGTGTCCCCTGTATGTTAAAACCACCTTCTTCTTTTGGTCATCAATGTATTTTTTTTTCTTTCCTTCTCACTTTTTGTTCCGTTGCATTTCAAGAGCCAAGATATTTGACCCCAAATTAATAATTTTTTCTTAATGTTTATATTTTGACATGGGTTGAATATTATTCTATATTTGATTTCTCAAAATAAGGTAAATAAAAATCTTAATTTTTGAATCTAGAAGATGTTTTCATCATTTTAATTACATGTGTTTTTTTAAAGTTCTGATAGAATCTTTGAAGTTAAAAGCATATTAGTTTGAACAAAATTTCTAATTCTTTTTTTTTAATATTTAAGTACGATGTAAGAATTAAGATTAGGAAAAAACAAACTCATTGTCATATTAGATCTTGAGTTAAAGCTATAGTATTCTGTAATGAGTTCCCAATTATTGAAATTATTGATTAACATTTTCAATAATTTCTCTAAATTGTTTATTTAGAAAATTTATGTACCAGTTATAATTTATCATGCATTTATCCTTGTAAATGTCACAACTGAAAATATAAACTTTATTAATTTGTATCACTGTGTTTTGTTATTGTAAATTTTTGTAATTGCTTATACATTTAATTTATGAATGCACCATCATATTTTTTAGGGCTTTCTATTATATTATATTATCCTAATTGTAATTAAAAGTTCAACTTCTACCAACTTTTTTAAATTAAATTTAATTATTTTAAGAGTTTATCAACATTTTGCAGATAATTGAAAATACTATAAATAAAAAATTTGATAGTACAAATATTTTCTTTTTTCAAGACATGTACATGAACTTAGAAATATACAATCATTTGCTGTTTTTCTATAAGAAGAAAACTTAACCCCTGTTGTAGATTGCATATGCTTAGAGTACATTTGAATGGCATCCTGATCAATATGACACACCACTTATGATTCAGCTGCTACTTTTCTAAGCCTTTTATTTCTATTCAGCCCTTGCATGGATTTCAAGTACTTGTAGAATTAGTCTTGCCTACTAAGGATATCTTGAATAATATATCTCAGCTGCTTCCAAGCAAGCAAGAGATCATATAGATTTTATATAGATATTACTGTAGGAACTACACTTCAATAATCAATGCTATATTGTGAATGTATTTTTATTTTCTTTTCATATACTCCAGCAAAATTATCAAAGTTTAGAAGGATCTAAAAGGTATTTGAAATCAGTTTTCATATCAAATGAGCCAGCAACCCAAACCTTAAACACTATTTCATCTAACCACAGTACCTAAAATCCACTCGATATTAATTTTAAAATAGCACACTCAGAAAACATCATTCTAAGTTCTAACTAAAACTCAGCAGATTAAAAAGAGAGAAGATGGATCATTTCATTGTTGTTAATCATAATTAATAATCAGTTTTTATCAAAAATAAATAAATAAATAATAACTGGCAGTGACCACTGAACATACGAAATATCGCATATTTACTTCACATTTTTATCAGAACAAGAGAAACACTTATCAATATGCTGTCATCATATAAATGGAAACTGGAAGTATGTTTTACCTTTACAATGTTGTCTGCATACTTCATTACCATAGATACAGCAATGCCACTGCACATGAATAAAGCATTACATTTATAATCTTAAAAAGACAATACAGGAATCTTTAAGGTTGGCAAAAATAACAAAATTAATAATAACGTTCATGCCAAGTAGCATGATACTCATTCGGCAAAACTCTTCCAACTGAATGGTAGAAAGTTTGACATCCTCGGCAGCATCCAAGAATAAAACACTTGAGAACATAATGACAGAGATGCATGCAGAATTAAGTAACCCTTATTATGTATCATTTCATATATCGTTGACGTCATTTATGTTAACCAACAAATGAGCAAAAAATGTCCTTCTCAAGCTCCCAGTGATGGAATGAAGAAGCATCTCATAACTAAAAAGGGCATACACAGTGCACAAGGTGCTCCCCAGCTAGCATGGGGCTATGGGGAGTATGGGCAGACATGTACTCAGCCTTTCCCCCACTTTTCTGCAGAGAGGCTGTTTCCATGCCTTTGTAAAATCCCAACATTAGCAAATAGGGGAGAATGGTACAAATAACAAAGTTCAACTATGAATAAATTTCTAACATGTTGTCAGCTGTCACTTATCTGTTCGAAGATTTGAAAATATTTCTCAGCAATTAATAACATCACAAATACAAATATAAACATCTATTACAAAAGAACAACAATACATTGATAACCATGAAAAGCCAAAAAAGAGAAACAACAAACCTGAGTGCATGATTGAGAATCATGAGAACTGTAATTAATGAGTAACCATGGAAGAAGCCCCTGCACATTAAGTACGTGCTTAACAAACCATTCCAAATAGTATTAGCTACTAAGAGACTATAAATTTATTAAAACAACTGAGCAAAAAAAGGCTTATAACTTGAAACGTACGATCAAATCAGTGTCATTATGAGATCCCAAAAGATATAGAAAAAAAGGAGAGAGAATATTTAATAGGAATAGTTAAATAAAAGAAAAGTAAGCACTCACTTGTTCATGACTGCATCAAAATCTTGAATTACAATGGCAACAGCATTGAATATCATCCCAAAGACATACAACCAAAAGTTTTGCACGTTAATGTTTCTTGATGGACGCTTTTTAATTATAGCCTGCCATAAGCAAAAGTAATAAATTAACTTAATTCAATAAAAACTTTGACTTTTAGCACTTGGTTTGCATAACCTTAAATAAGATAATCCTGTTCTGTCAATCAAATAACTAACTAATTAAGTTCATTTCAACTCTTGGTCAAGCTTTCCAGCTTACAAAATTTTCTAAAATATAATTTGCTGTTCTAGGTGATTAGGATACAACTTAGACTTGAAAAACACACCTCGGTATAAACTCCAGCAAAACCACTTAAAAGTGCCATTACCTGCAAACAAATCACTAATTCTAACTTAACAAATAATTAGGCACAGAAAAATTATTTTTTTTTATCTTATAATATGTTGAATTCCATTATTTAAAACCCAAAGCATGAAGATGACTCACAATGGCCATTATCCAACCCTGATATGGTGTTTGAAGAACATGATCAGAACTGCAAAATGAACGTCATTTTCTAAGGCAGTCATTCAATGAATCAAAAAAGAAAAAAAAAACAAAAAAAGAATCTAATTTGAAACAAATATTAAACTCATAAAAATGTGAGGAACAAGGTTAAAAGGCACAATGAGCCTTGTGCTATATGGAAACATGACCATTCATTGTCCACAGTCTCATCCTACCTTAACAGAATTTATTCAGAAACTGGTATATATTGGAATATCCAAGTTAAGTGGTAGGACCATTGTCTTTAACAAAACGAAATTATTGATTCTTGATTCTAAGACATGGCTACGTATACCAATGTCACTGTTGATGGGTAATTTAATGCCTTCACCCATTTTTAAAATACAAGTATTGCAAATAAAAGTGGCAAAATTTACTTTGTTCATTACTTTATCACAAGCTAGGTTTTGTGTTTCAAACATGCATGGTGCATGTTTATTGACTATCAGTATGAAAAGAGACATAAGTGGAACAATCCTAAAAAAAAAAAAAACTGAAAGCAGATATTTATTGATCTTACGAAGGGTTCAATTGTGCTGTGGTGCATCCAGCACATAATAGAATGAAAGCTGCCCATTGAATCTCACTTAACCTGAAAACAAGATAAAAATTAGAACAATGAGCTTGTCATGAATTTGGCAAAACCATTAATGTCCAGACCTATCTTCTTAAGCAATAACAGTCTCATTTTGTTACTATGGCTTTTTAAATTATGTTCTATTAAAAATAGTAATATTCAACATGTATGATGGAAACAGAAAAGACTTACTTTCTCTTAAGTATCATTTGATATAAAACACCAGTGCTGATGATATTAAGATTCTTGAGTATCTGATAACCAGGAGCATCCACATAGGCAAAGATATAATACTGCAATAAAAATTGAAAAGAACAAGTTATTAGATATACTAAAAGAACAAGGCATGCTTTTATAACCAAAATTAATAAGAAAAAATCAATAAACAGTTAAACTAGCCCACCTGAAGTAAATTCTTAACAAGGTAAAGTGCCGCAGGAATGGGATAGACACTAACTTCATCCAAAGTTGTACTCAGTCTGGTTGAATGAACAGCAAGATTCACCACTAAATGTTACACAGAGCCAAGTAACTTAATTTAAAAAATAACCAGCATTTGAAAAGACAAGCATCAATGTTTATGCACAGTTTAGTTTTAAAATCAACCAAGACAATATTCTTTTAATAAAGGTGCTCAAATGGTTGAAAACTTTCAATGGATTAAACTGCAGAAATTACTTATGTATGCCATGGATATAACCACATAATTTAGAGAGCACATGTACATTTACAACCCCACTAGGTAGCTTCAGTGTCAATACATAGTCACAGTAAAAGAATTCCTTTTACATACAGCCAGATAAGCAACAAAGAAATTATAAATAAACTATACTCGGGACACAACGGGACAGGACTGGATAGTTAAAGATATATAAATAAGCAGTTTCAATCATGATGATATGGCACCACAAATTCTCATTATTATTTCCAAAAACCTTGATTATTTCAAAATGGCAAAAATTGATAATCACAAAGTAAAGTAACCTGTTATCTTCAGTGACACCTTCACTTTTCCAGATCCTTGCTAAGGCTGCAAGTGATAGCACACATTTTAAAGTTTCCACCTAATAATAGAAAAAAGGGAAAATAACCAGCATTAGCACAATATGACATAATTCTTTAGTTTATCTTCAGCCATAAGTGCATTTCAAAATTGCCCACCATGAAATTTGCAGTGGTAACACTATACTCGTATTTGCCAGCTCTCTTGGACCAAACAATGAGTATTGCTTGTGAACTTGTGAGAACAGTCAATGCAAGGGTAACTATAGTCCTATTTCAATCAATCAACAGAAACAAATCAGAAAAAACAAAAGGGTAAGCTCAAGATGTAGCCACATAGAGTTTAAAATCTATCAACCAATAAATTTTATCACCCAGTTCTTTAAGTCAGTAGAACTGCCAAAAACTGGTATTTCATCCCTTATCTAATACATAGTTACTGAATTCACTTGCAATCCGTCAGTACCGCCAACTGGGAGGCATGTCCCAGAATGCAGCACTTCGGAGATCCAAATCCCGATCTGGATCTCCAAAAATGACGGTCCCTTTCGAATACTGAGTTTAGTTTCAGTCACCTTTTCATGGCAGGGTCGGTGAGAAAGAATTAGCATAGCAAGCAGAAGAACCAGAGGAAGAGGAAAGAAAGAAAAAAATTAAAATAAAATAAAATGCAATGCTAAGGAGAAGAACAAAGAAACAGGGGAATAAAGATATAGAATGGCTGAAGTTATAGTCTCACACCTGAACTTTACAAGATTAACATATGACATCCCTCCACTTTTATTATTTTCCATTTAACTTTTAAACTTTTATTTTGAACCTTTTTTCACTCTTAAATTTGTATTTTTCAATTCTATTTAACTCATACAATATCAAAATAGATAAATATTTGATTTTAAATAATTTTGAACGTAAAAGATGCTAAAAATTAGTCTCAAAATAATAAAATAAAAATAAAAAATTAACACAAAAAAGTTACAAAAAAATTATTTTTAATTACATTTCTTCCTTTAATTTAACATTATTTTAGTGCATACAAGTTTTTTTTTGCATTTATATCAATATTCATTTCTTGAAAATGTTAATTTTATGTATTGCAGGAATTAAATAAGTTCAAAATTTTGGGTTCAAAGGTTGAATAGAAAATAATGAAAGTTGAGAAATGTCAAAAGTTAATCGCATAAAGTTCATTAGTGAAACTATGCATTTGGCCTTTGTACAATTGGTTGGGCCCAATTAGGGCTGAGCAACAAAACCCGAAAACTGAACCGACCGGTTCGGTCGGTTATATTAGATTCGGTTCGATTTTAGTTTTTAAAAATATATAACCGACTGGTTTGGTTCGGTTTCGGTTTTCAAGTTAAAAAACTGAAAATAACTGAACCGACCGATTCATATATATATTTATTAAAAAAATATAAAATAAAATATATTAATTAGAAAAAATTATATATAAATATTAAAATTATAAATAAAAATATTTTTTTAGTTATATAAT
>CATIWO010432916.1:0-12877 GCA_949673435.1 Macaranga tanarius
ATTTATTAGTTAGTATTATCATTATTTTTTGTAATGGGTTTTAAAGTAATTTTTTATTTAATTGTTGCTAATAAATATAAATTTAATCAATAATATAAATTTCCGAATTTCTTAACCGTACCGAACCATACCGATCCGTTCCGAAAGAACCGAATTTTTATACCGAATTTTTGTACCGAACTGTACCGAAAAACTGGTACGATACAGTATTCCTGTACCGAACCGTACCGAAAAATGGTATTGGTACTGGAGATTTTATTTTTAAAATTTCTGAAATATGGTACGGTACTGGAAATTTTTTTTTTTCCGGATTTATCCGAACCGTGCTCACCCCTAGTACGTTGTGATATCTTAGTACTACCGTTAATTGACTCGTAAAAACATTTATAATGACATTTGATGCGGCTCAGTCAATTATGCAAAATTATTTCAGGATAGCTGCATGATATATAAATATGATTTTTAATATTGTTACAATAAATTTTTTGAATTTTTTTGCATATATCAAACAACTACATTATTGTACTGTGCCTATTATAGTGGAAATGTTATAGATTCGTCACACACGATGGACTAATGGTATTTC
The DNA here is from genome assembly GCA_949673435.1 of Macaranga tanarius. Taxonomy (NCBI): domain Eukaryota; kingdom Viridiplantae; phylum Streptophyta; class Magnoliopsida; order Malpighiales; family Euphorbiaceae; genus Macaranga; species Macaranga tanarius. Next base: position 587 of record CATIWO010432916.1, read on the forward strand.
CCTGCAATGACCAAGAAAATAATGGAGAACATTAAATACAGGTAGTTGAACATTGTATACATTTTTCTCAGCCTCATATGCCCAAAACAAACACAGAAGTAAATGAAGGAGAGCACTAGAGACTTAGGGAGGTATATAGGTGAATGCATCTCTGCCAAGGGCTTTACCATACAAATTACAGACAGGGGTCCGAGTCTACGGATAGGATGGGATGGGACTCTTCTTTAGTGTTTATATATATATATATACATATGCTATATCTACATCACACTGCTAAAGGCCAAGGGACAAAATTAATCTGTCTCTCGGTTTCTTTGTTCCATTTTTTTTTTTTGGAACTACCCTTCTTTCCAATTATTAAGGTAACTTAAATGCATCACCTTCGTGATCCATTGAAATAAAAATAAAAATGAGCTTAATTTACTCAATAAACTGGAGCATTTTCCGCAGTAATGGAGTCAGAAGAGAGGCTATAATTTGCTTTTACTATTCAGGTCGGTTCTTCTTGGGGGAGTTTGTTGGCTCTGTAAATCTATGGATTCAATATTAATTTTTTTTTATCCCTTTTTGATAAATTTTCTTGTTTATCAAAGAAAAAATTGTTTTACTAATTTTATTATAAAGCACTATTTTTTTTTGTAAAAATGTATTGATAAAAATAAATATTTTATACATTTTTAAGAAATAATTAATGTGAGAAAATAGGTGGTAAAAAAAAATTGTAATAAAGAAATATAATAAAATATAGCATAAAAATTATCGGTTTTCTTTATCGAAAATATGAATTTTTAAATTCTTTATCTATATTGGTAATGTTAAGTTTTATTGCACTTTTTTTTTTTTTTTTTTGACAATAGTTTTATTGCACTTATACTATATAGAAATGTAATACTAATAATGATGATATGAAACTTAAGAGTAGGGGTGTGCAAACGGGTAGTTCGGGCGGGCGGTTCAGGTTGTTTTTTAAGAAATGAGAATCGAACCGAAACTGAGATTTTAGAGCGGGTTACGGTTCGGTTTTCGGGTAAACCGGTTAAATAATAAAATAAAAGAAAGAACCAAAATAACACAAATCCATATATGGTCTGATGGCACATATCAACTCGCTGGGACGCGATTTACCCGAATACTTGTGGATTTAAGAAAATAGAAACCGAACCGCCATTTTCGGTTCGGTTTCGGGCGGTTTATTCGGGCCGGTCCGGTTTTGCACACCCCTACTTAAGAGTACTGAGTATAATAGTTGTATTTATTAAAAAAAAAATGCTAACATACATTTAACTTTAAAAAATAGTATAAAATTTTGGAAGTTTTAAATTGAAAAATGGTGAAATAAAAAGAAAAATGGAAATTTCTTCAAGGCATAGAAAGAGACAATACTTAAAAAAAAGAGTCAACAATTTTTGAGAGGGTAGGGACTAGGGAGGCATGGGCATGGCTCCTCTCCTATTCCGTCCTTGCATGATTGCTTCTTCAGTGTTTTGAAATTATTAGTTAAAATATTAATCAAAATCCAATTTAAATAAAAAAAATTAGAATGTTACTATTATATGTAATGAAATTGGTTAAGAATTAATAATTGTTTAGTTCTTCATGTTCTAAATAATTTCCAAAAATAGATTATTAATTAAGAATAAACGCATGTGTCTTGCAAAAGATAAAGATGCAAATTAACCCATATATAGTAGAATTTACCAGTTCACTTAGCTGCATAATACCCTTTCTTTATCTATAGGATGGATCAATTTCAGTTAATAAATCGATCAAACATTCAGCATCTACCCATTCTGAGTTGTATTGTGTAGAAACTATACTGTCAGAAACATGGGTACCAAGAGACAAAACTACCAGACAATTAAATTTTCAAACAAACATGCATTTATACACTTATATATACATATATGGAACGTAAGTTTGAATATTTTGGTTTGCCAATATATTTAGCATAGTGCCATAGTCCACTTGTAAATTGTAAATTTGATCATAATCATAATCATGTAAATAAAAATTCGTCTGTTTGGCTAAAAAAAAAAAAATTGTATGGAACATATGTTGCAGAAGACATGGAAAGCTTGCAATAATGGCAAGAAATTTGCAAAATTAAGCTATTTGATTAGTCTTATTATATAACAAGAAAGCATAAAGATTTATTACCATGTTTAGATAGCTCCATTTAGCAAGTGTACAAAAAGGCAAATCAAGAAAAAACCCTTGTGTTTCAGAGATTGCAGAAATTGAATTGAACTCAATTGTATATAATATGCATGAATATATATAGAAAGAACATAATTAAGATTCAAAGAAACATTACACAACCATTGCTATTTTCAAAACAGATGACAAGCATACAATACACATATACAAGGAGTCAAATAATGTAAGGCCAAGTGGGAAATTAAGAAACCATCCACAATATACTGCATTAAAAAAAAATGATAGATGATGATGATTGATTTCTGGTCAGCATCTTTGGTATATTAAGGTTAGAAATGGGCACGTGATCAGTGGCATAATTGGCAATGCAATTAGTACCCTAACATTTTGGGGTGTCTGCAACTGCAAATGGAGAGAGACAGAGGCAGAGCAAAGGGCAATAGTCCTTATGATCTTTTGTGCATGGAAATGGTATAGCACGCTCTGAACCATTTTGGTGCCAACTTTTGGAGCTATAATGTAATGGGTTGTTTTTGTGCCAATGTTTTGAGATGAGGAAATATATATATATTAGTTTGGCTACATTATATATATTGAGAATTAGGCCATAATGTTAGCAGACAAACATCCAAAACACCAAAAGCTGCACTTTGGATGACATGTAAGGAGCAGGGAATTATGAGTTTCATATAGTATATGTTGTTTTTATTCATGTGCTAAAGGGATTTTGATTTTTTATCCTATATTATTATTATTATTATTATTATTATGAGCATCTTAGTTGGAGTGGTTAATTTTCCACCACAAGGCAAGAGAGAAGAGGGAGTGGAAATCAACTCTCCTCTTTACATTGGATACACACTTTTTGCCATTTGAGCTATTTACGGGGGAACTATCTTATATTATTTAAAGGATAAAAAATTTCTATGGCTCTTAGTAATCTAGATCACTGATACATAAATAATATCCACATAATTTATGTTATGTCTTATCATTCGAAATCATTAATTCAGTAATATTATTTATATTTATGTGTTAGTAAAATAGAAGAGATAATATAATTTTTATTTATTTTATGGCATGGAAAATTTTTGTAGTTGTTTGAAAATAATTCTGTTCTCTTTTAGTTGGAGTTAGGAGAGAATACAATGTTATAGGATGATGACCGACTCTTTAGAGACCACTTCTAGTCTGTTAACGAATTAAGAAATTGGAACTTGAATAGACTAATATCTATTTCTTATGGTTTAGGGAAGTGCTTACGCTTCCTAGCCCAAGTAGTTTATGGGGAGGGGGAGTGAATGAAATAGCCAATCAAAGACCATATATATCTATATATTGTAAAATATTATAAATAACTAAAGTTAAGCTAAAATTTTTAAATTTATGGTGGAATTTTTTATTAACGCTAACCTATGCGTGTTTCATCTTTATAATATTTTTATTTTTACGTTCTTATTTTTTCTCTAGTTTTTTTTATCTTCTTTTTTGCGCTTCTTTTTTCTCAATTTCTATCTTCTCCCAAACTCATTATTAACTATAATAAAATTTATAAAATTAATCCCATTAACAATAGATCTCTAACAGTTGAAATTTGAAAGAATCAAAATAAGGTAAAAAATTTTTAAAAAAAAACTCTAGCTTTAACCTTGCCTACCATTTACTTCTTCTTCTTCAATAGGTCACAAATCATTAAAAATTGTAATGGACATGTGTCAAATTTTATTGTTTTTGATTCTTGATACTTGGGTGATTCTTGGATTTTTTTTCCTTTTTTGTTTTCTAAATTTGTGTTTGTGGTGCTATGAGTATTAATTGATTTTTGTCAATTGATGGGTTCTTGTTGATTTAGTGAGTACGTATGTTGTGATGTTATTTGTTATTTTATTTTTTGTTGCTGAAGGGTTATTTTCAGGTTGTTGTTGGATTGTCATTGTTGTTTTATGATTGTTTGTTGGTTTTTGTGAGGTTGCCTTATAGTTGTTTATTATTTTTGGATTATTGAAGAGTTGTTGTGAGGTTGTTTTGATATTATTTGTTATTTTTTTAGTCGCCGAAGATTGTTGTTAGGTTGTTTTTATTATTTTATGGTTGTTTTCTGATTTTTGTGAGATTTTTTTTATTGTTAAATGATTTTTTTTTTCAGATTGATGTTGCTATTTTCTGGTTATTGAAAGATTGTTTTGAGGTTATTTTAATATATTTTTTTAATTTTTTTATTGTTGCATGATTGTTATTAGGTTGTACTTTGGTTATTGTTGTTTGGTTGTTGTTGCTGTTTTATAGTTGTTTTTTTATTATTATTTTTTAAATTGTTGTTGTATGGTTTATAGTTGCTATTAGTTGTGGTTGTTGTAAAGCTGTTGTCAAATTGTTGTTTATATATGAAAACAACCACTGTATTTTTTGAAATTTTTTTTGTCAACATTGTATATTTGAAAGGAATATAGTCAACTGAATTTTTGTAAGTTTTTTCCTTTTTTGATTATTTCTCAAAAAAATCTCTACTTTTTTAAATATAAAGATAAGGCGAAAAGGTTGGACCCATGTTTTGCCTTAATTTCACATTGGTTTTTTTTTTTTAACTAAATTGAAATGTTTAAAACATTTAGACTATATTAGACTTTTATTATGTACAATTAAATTCTATAAATTAAAGAAAAAATTAATTTTAACAGTTAATTTCATTATCCCAAAAGTGGTTCTAGGCTCTGTATAATATAGTTACTTAGGCCTGATAGGTCATGAGCCCATTAGTTAGGTTTTATTTAGTCTTTTAGTTAGATTAAGATTAGTTTTTTTTTTTTTTGTGTTTACCTTAGATTAGGACTTTTGAGAATTGTATCTTTATATTTAGGCCATAATTTATAATAATAAGCTCTCTACATATTCATTCAACAAAAATTAAACTACTATTCTCTACAGCTTTTGTAAATTATTCTTTAGATCACTGTGGTCATGTTTTCCGGTAAAACACACTCTTATTAAATTCAAATATAATAAGTTAGAAGGGTTAGGACTTATTATTGATCTTTTATCACCTTAAGCTAACAAAAAAACCTTTGTTGGTTTTTTTACTTTTGTGTTTTTGTAAAAGGCTTACGGAAACTATTCAAACAGTTTAAAGATCTTTATTGGAATTATTTTTAGTAAAAATCTTTTTGGCATGCTCGATAGGACTTTTGTATACATGTGAAGACATCAGAAGCAATTTAAGAGGACAAGTAAAAGCAGTGATAAATCTCCAACTAATTTGAAGATTGTTGGTGACCATACCTTTGGGAATAGCTAGCAGGAGTCCAAAACTGGTAAACATCCAAAGTTTGAGTAGGAGCTTACCTCCTCGAAGACAATCTATTTTGAGTCGTGAGGATGTGCAATCCTTATAAGATGAAGTCTCTAGGGAAAATCATTCAATGTTTAATGATCTGGTCGGCCAAATGTCAACTGTTCTTAAGTTGATCTCGGAGCATAATAAGGCCATTCAAAGGGAATTACTACTGGCATCAATAGACTAGTTTCTCTGCTTCAAGGAAGGCCGATAACTGAACCACGTAGGTCATATAAGGAAAAGCAAATGAGAGGTAATCCTAATAATCTCCAATATAGGAATGTCCAAATATTGAAGAGACCTTATGAGTCTAAGTCTAGCCATTCCAAAAGCCGATAATAACATCTTGCCCAACATCATCTAGGTACAATCTTTACTTGCAATTAGTATAGATGAATGATTGAGTTTCCAGTTAGGAAGGTGACAAAGAAGCTTATCGATATGAGTATCGGCCTCTAGAGAAAGATCAAACCTTATTGTGGCATACATTAAAATAAATGGGCATTAATTTTAAACCACTTCAAAGGCTTATGTACTCAAAACCTTATCCAGACTGAATTGATAAAGTATTTACTTTCCCAAAAGGATACATGGTACCTAAGTTCGTCCTGTTTTTAAGTGAGAAGCCAAACTAGTCCACCATTGAGCATATAGCTTAATTTTCTATTCAGTACGATGAAGCATCGACCAATGATTTTTGGCATTTGAGGTTGTTAAGAAATTCATTGACAAAATCGGCCTTCACTTGGTATACTCATCTTCTACCAAATTCTATTAACTCATGGAAGTTGGAGGAGAAGTTCCATACTGAGTTTTACAGCCCTGTGCTTGACATTACCTTGGTCAATCTTACTAGAGCTCATCAAATGCTTAGGGAATCTGTATAGGAGTTCATCACCAGGTTCATAAAACTTAAGATCCAATACTAAATGATCATAACTGAGGCTGAATATGTTCATATTATCATTAAATGATTGAGCTATTCCATAAGAGAATACTTTAATCGGACTTAAAGCTATAAAAGGTTACTTAGAGAGAAAGATCAATGTCAAAATCTTTAACAGTATACATTATAATACGACGTATAAGATTTCACATTTATAAGATGATTCAGCCTTTAACTCAAATGAGTATTAATGTGGTCGAGTATCTTGGCATAAAGGCCAATGAGTGTCAAGCTTTAAGAAGGTTAAATCTAGTTAAGAAAAAGAAGAAGCCCACCAAGAGCACAGATTGCTAAAGAATATTCTTTTAATCTGAGTAAGGCCGATGAGATCTTTGATTGTATATTAAAAGATGGATGAATTAAGCTATTAGACGGCCACATTATTCCCCCTCTTGAAGATGAATCAAAGAAGGAGTACTATAAGTGGCATAACTCTTAGAAACATACCATAAACAATTGCGTAGTTTTTAGCAATGTCATATAGAGGGTGATTGATGAAAGCAAGCTACTCTTTTTAAGTAGAGGCAAATGAGTGGTTATTGAAACTTTAGCATCCTTTTTGCCAAAGAAATATGGTATATCCTAAGGAATCAAGGGTGCTAGGAAAGGGTGTAGTGCAGCCATTTTGGCCTAATAAACCAAAATTAAAGATTGAGGTTTCTTCTTAGCCCAATAAAGAAATAGGCAGAAAGGATTAGAGGGTTAAAATTATAAAGGAAGAAGAGATCAGTTGTCCCTCATGTTACACCACATTCAATTATAAAGTTGAATATCCACCTCAGTTTACTAAAGACTAAGTGAGAAAAAAGGATCATCCTCAACATGAACCTCTTTATCCAAATGCAAAGACTTTTAAACCAAAAGGCAATAACTGAGTGGCAAAAGCATGAACCAAAGCAGAAGGTATTTAATAGATTATAGTATCCAGATGAGGATGGCAAGTCCTATATGACAGAAAAAAAAGGATGCAGCGAAGGCATCAAGCAGTAAGAGCACAAGTAACTGAAGTACAACCAAACTTTAGACTAACAAGGCAGGTTTGGATTAGAAAGAACTCATAACAAGCTAAAAATTCTACTACACAAGAAGATCCGTCTCTTAAAGAGTTGTTAAAAAAAATGTATGGCGGACTTGATTCTTTAGTAAAACCTTTCTCTGATTTCCAATTGCACTAGGGTCTTAGATATCAAAGCTGACCTTAGTGGTACTGGTCAGTCAAATAAGGAAAAATAAAAAAAGGATCTCTTGAGAAGGACAACACTAGTCATAAAAGAGAGCATTAATATGGTGACTTTGCCAAGCAACTTTATACCAAAGCTTGGGCAAAAGTCAACATTTGATGGTGATATTACAAAGCCCGATGAGGCCGAAGCTGACAAAGGACTGGGGGCATCTTTGAGAATACCTTAGCTTGATAAAATAATGACTAAATACATTAGGCCACTTTATATCAAGGCTGATATTAATAGTGTGGAAACAAAAAGGGTTTTGGTTGACAATTGTGCTAGAGTCAATATTTTACTTTTGGCTACCTTAGAGAAGGTAGGTTTAGATGTCAAGGACTTGGAAAAAACTGATATTTTATGACCAATTTTATTGGTCATGATAGCCATACATAAGGATTCATCATGCTAGACTTAAAAAGTTGGAAGGCAGGGAAAGCCTGAGGAGTTATTCATCCTTGATGTTCAAACAAACTATATAATACTATTAGGGCAAGATTTAATACACTCTAACTCATGCATTCCAACAACACTTCACTAAGATTTATACATCTAGAAAGAAGGGATGTAGAGATCGAGTATAGGGATCTAAACCCATTTGGAGTAGAGGCTTACCATGCTAAAGCACCAAAGTACACTTTTGTATTCACTATAATGAAATAGCATAAAATTTAAGGCCCTAATCGACTAATGATCAATCTAGTACTAAAAGGCTGATTAGTAATCATTATAGAGTTAGATGATGAACTAAATGCCTCTACATTATTCTATGATAATTAATAAGGATCTAAATATTAGATCAGCATAATGCATTTTTTTATGATGAATAACAAGACCTTGTGGGCAGATTAAAGATTAAAGATGCAGTCATATCGACCAAGAAACTTAGTGATGATCCAATAGAAACTTAAGATCCCTTAAAATAGATTAATTTAGGGACTAAAAAGGATCAAAGGTTAATTTATATTAGAACTCGACTAAGTCCTAGTATTTTGAAAAAATTGACTAATCTCCTTAAAGAATATGGAGATTATATTGCTTGGAGCTACGATGAGATGCCAAAACTTAATTGAGACTTGTTTGAGTATGAACTACCTGTAAAGCTAAGTTTTAGCCTTATATCCAACCATCAAGATGAACATTTAGGGATGTTAAGAAGTTAGTGCAAAATAAAATAAAGTGGTTGATCGATATGGTATTCATTCATAAAGCACAATACACCAGATAGCTATCGAACATCGTCCTAGTGGTGAAGAAAAATAGTAAGATTAGGGTGTGTATTGACTTCAGGAAACTGAACCTCGTAACCCTAAAGGAGGAGTATCCCATACTAATGGTTGATATTTTTATTGATGCTATAATAAGGAATTTGATTTTGAGCCTTATGGATGGACACTTATACTATAATCAGATCTTCATCAAAGATAAGAATGTTAGAAAAACTGCCTTTAAATACCCGAGGGCACTAGGAAGTTATGAATGGGTAGTCATGTCATTCGGTCTAAAAAATACTGGTGTTATATATTAAAGGGTAATGCATAAGATCTTTAATGATTTGATTAAAACTTCAATGGAAGTATATATAAACGATGTGATAATCATGTTATAGGCCAAACAAGATCACTTACAACATCTTCAAAGTGCATTTGACTAAATGTGACTTTATAAATTAAAGATGAATCGCTTAAAGTATGCCTTTTGGAGTTTCAACAACTAACCTTTTAGGATTCTTTATGCACCACAAGGGGCTGGAAGTAAACATCAATAAGGTAAAGGCAACAATACAAGCCGCACCTCCAAAGTCCAAAAAGGAACTTTAAAGGTTAATTGACCAAATAAACTATCTAAGGAGGTTTATTTTTAATACAATGGGCCAACTATGCATTTGGTCACCCATACTGAAGCTTTGAGATAGGGATGAATTTATATGGACAAAAGAGCATTAACATGCCTTTGATTAGATTAAGGCATACTTGACACACCCTCTAGTATTGACAACCCTATAGCCAACTTTGCCTCTAATCTTGTATATCTAAGGCTCAAAAATATCCATTGGTAGCCTACTTACATAAGAATAAAGAGGGTTTGAAAGGGTAATTTACTACCTCAGTCGGGCTTTTAATTGATACGAAGATAAGGTATACACCAATTAAGAAACTTTATTTATATCTTTACTTTTCTTATTGCAGGTTAGGGTACTATATGCTTCCATCGATCACCATGATGGTGAGTCAGATCGATGTGATTAAGTATATATTATTAAGGCCTTCCCTAAGGAGTAAACTAAAAAAATAGACTTTAGCCTTATTAGAGTTCATCCTATAATATGTTCTATAAAATGCAATTGAAGGCTAAGTATTGGCTGATTTCTTAGTCGATCACCCATTAGAACTAATTAAAGAACTCAAACTATACAAGGTGAAAACATAAAAAATTTGGTTTGATGGTTTTAGATCTTTATTAGGCTTGGGGGTAGGTGTAGTCTTGTTATCACCCTATAAAATTAAGATAAGGATTTCCTTTTTATTGGATTTTACATGCACCAACAACTAAGGTGATGAGCGAAAAATATTTAATATTTACCACTTAATTGGATGATAATTTTTATAATATTATGAGCTAATTAATGTGTTTTAAGAATTAGGAGTTAAAATTAAGGCATTAAGCAAGATGTGCAATTTTCAGTTAATTGGCAGCTTTGACCTCTAAGTTTTGGTGAAGGTTTTGGAGTATCTCGAGCCTCAGAATATGAAAGTGGCCTCCTCGGAAAGTGAAGTGGACTTCTTAAGGTTTCCGAATTAGGCTTATTCATTAAGATCAAAGTTCGTTTACATTGTCAAAATTTGGGCTGAAGTTAGAAGATGTAGATTCCACATTGTGTTGAGCATATGTTAAGAATTGGGCCATATCTTGGGCTACAGAAGTCCAATTTAGGTGATTCAAGATTCTGTGGAAAGCTAAGACTTGTAGCTATAATTCTTATGAAGAGCCTAACTTCAGATTTGAAGTCAATTAGTGCAGAATTCTTGTATTAATTTGTTATTACTGTAGAAAGTACATAGGGATAAAGATAAGAGTTATTGTTAGTAACATTTTGGGAGTTTTTAAAGGGGCTTAAGAGTGTTATTAAAAAAAAGGAATAATGTAGAGAGATAATTAAAAGAATTAATGTTAGTAATGTTATGATATTTTAAATAGAGGGTGAGAGTGCTTTTAAAAAGAGGAGAAGAACGTAAAAAAAAATAATAAGAAGAAGAAGAATAACTTTTAGAAGAATAGAGCTTTTAGGAAAAGATGCATTGCTAGATTTTCTTTCTCAGTTCAAGGAGATTTTGAGCCCTAACTCAAGTTGATGGTGCTTTCTTTTCAGTAACATTATTTCTTCCTTTTTTCTTTTAAGAAATTGTTGATGTTATTCTATTCTTAATGTAAATTGATGTTTGGTTTGTTGATTTAAATAAGGCCTATTAAATTAATTCACTGAATATCAATTACTAGATTAAGAAATTAGATTACGTAATTGAACTCTTTTCTGAATCATTAAGTAGCAAAATAGAAAAATAGAATTGTGGACAAGCTTTCTTATTATTTCTATGAATAACACAACTTAAGTTAAATATCCAAACTTGTGCAACAGTTGTTTAATTCAATTTAATTCCTTCGTTCTTAATATTGCCAGTATATTAAACCTAAAGAGCTTGTTTTAGGTTATAAGTTGGTTAGATTCTAATGAGAGCTTGTTAGTTAGAATAAGAATTAAGGGGAATTTCAGGTAATAGAGCTTATCATTACCTTGAATTGATAGTTTCTTGGGAAGGAAAGAAGTTATTGTTGTTGGTTAAACCTGTCACTTGTAGGGTGAAATTGAACTAAGAACTGAGTTTTTATTCATTGCATTTATTTTCAATTTGATTTAATTTAGTTCAATTTGGAATTTAAACCCCCCCTTTCCTTTTCTTTTCATTTTCCATAATCAATTTTCAATTAGGATTTACTTCGAATTAGAGTTATTAATTAAATTAATTACAATTGGCTACACTTCTTTGTGGGATCGACCTCTACTTATCCTATCTATAGTTTTATAATTAGAATATTTAAAGTAATTAAATTTAGGTGTTTTCGACGCGCATCAATTTTTGGCACCGTTGCCGGGAAAGTACATCATTTAATTAATTTAATTTTCTTTTTAATTTATTTTATTCTATTTTTTTGTTACTCTATTCATTTTTTAGGGTTTTTAGCCATTTTTGTGTTTTCATTCAAAGAAATAAAAATAAATAAAATAAAAATAAAATAAAAATTGTTAAAAAAAATTCTTCTATTTAATTTATCTTTGCAAGTTTTCAATTATTTTGAGTTATATGACTCGATCTTCTAACTGTGGTATATTAAATTTTGATCCAGAAATTGAAAAGATAGCACGAAGGTTGAGAAAAGAGACTTGGCAGGCTAGACAGATTGCTAGAACTCGAGCTACAACTTCTAAAATTGAGCAAGCTTCACCTGGTTTAAATTTGGCTATTGAATTAGGCTTTAGTGATACATCTATTGAATCAGATATTGAGATTGAGGAGATGGCTGCTCAGAATCAGAACAATAGGACTTTGAAGGAGTTGGCTGCTCCTAATCTAAAT
>CATIWO010432978.1:0-15304 GCA_949673435.1 Macaranga tanarius
TTTATATAATCACCTATTATCATTTCAATAAAAAATAAATTTCACACAAAGTGGGAAAATCCAAACTAGTTATCATTAATTATCAGTTGCTAGTAGCTACAATTGCTATTTAACTATTAGCTAATATGAACAATTAAATAATAATAAAAAAAAACCTTTAGTAGTCTAATAGTTATTAACTACTATTAATTTAAAAATTTTACAAAACACTATCATTGTAGTAAGAAAATAAACACCTAACAACTTCTTCTCAAATAAAAACACTATTATTAGAAAAATAAAAAATTAATAATCAATTTTCTGATTAGTGAGAAAATGATAGACTTTTTTATTTCTAAAAAAATCACAAAATATAAAGTTTAAATTAATTATCATCGGTGATCCATAGAATTATTTTACACATTTACATTTTATGCAGTTCATCATGCTTATATAATCAAACACTCTCTTAAGCATTCCGAGTTAAATTACATTTCGAAGTAATCATCACAAATCACAACCATTATGAGTTAAACTAAAGGTCAACTACGGCATGCTTTACCATTCTATAGTGCCAACAGTGAAATATTTCCATATCTTAGTTCAAATTTGTTATTTCAAATATTCCATAACAAACTGTTTTTTTTTAAGAGGTCAACATGTAAAATTCGTGGAAAATACAATAAATAAGTTACTTATAATAATCTTTCCAAAAAAAAAAAAAGTCATTTATAATAAATTTTATAGAATTTAAACATAAATTAAAATTGTCTAACATAATATTTCAATTTATTATAAGGTGAGTTACTTTAAATTAACAAATCACATCAGAGTTCGAATTAATATAGACAAAATGAAAAGTTTTACTAACGAAAAAAGCTTGATTATCCGAAATAATTCATTAATTCATAAAAAAAAGGAGTAATTAAATTCTATACCCTCCAACTATGTGGGTATACATTAATAATCAAAAGCAAGTTAACTTCTTAATTATAAGTCCAATGCAATTATTCAATCTTTTTATTCCGCTGTTGGAATTGGTAGTTCAATTGTGGAAGCTTTAAGAAAATTCATTAGAAGAATACTTATCAAAATGTCAAAACATTAGATGTGAACGCAACATACAAAGTAGCACACAAAATATATATTCATATATTAAAAAAAAGGGTGAGTCAAGTGTAATATTTAATTTTGCTATTATAAATTCATATTATTTTAACATTAAAATATAGAGTTTAAATAATATTATTTAAAAGAGTAGTTAAATGTAAAAATAAAAAAACAAGTGATTAAGTATCATAAACCAAAAGATTATAGGGATTAAAATTGTATTTATTCATTAAAAAATTTAAATTTGTGTTGGGCTGATTCCAGAGATAACAGGTCCAGATTTATTTGCACAAGTTCCGCCGGGGAGAGGTGTGCAATTGGTCGGTTCGTTGACCGAATTGACTAATTTTTTTAGTTTTCAAAAATCAAACCAAATATAACGATTCATTTTGATTTTTAATTAATTATTAAAAAATTAGAAAAAAGAAAAAAAAAAGGATTATGAGGGTTCGGATTTAGGGCTATTTACCAAAATATGGTCCAAATTTTCATAAAATACCAAGTGTGTGGTTGTATAAAAAAAAAATTCCAACTTTTGTGGTTCTTTTTTAAAAAAAATTCCAATTTTGTGGTAGTTTTTGATGATGTGGCGTTGGGTCAGTCATTTCGCCAATAGCACCGGCGAAATGCTTTTTTTTTTTTTTTTTTTTTTTAAACAAGGCATTTCACTAAAAAAATGAAATTTGGGATAGTAATTGATGATATTTCGGAAAAAAAATATGGTATTTTGGAAAAAAAAATACCACGAAGAAGAAAAAATTACGTGAAATTTTTTGACGCAAGCTGTGTTCGAAACGGATGTCGGAATAGTAATTTGATGAATAGTAAAATAGTAACTTTTTGTAGAATTTTGCATGTTACTATTAACATAGTGCAAAAAAATTATGGTATTTTGAAAATAAAAAAATACCACGAGGAAGAAAAAGTTACGTGCAATTCTTTAACGCCAGTTGTGTTGGAAACACATGTCGGATTAGTAATTTGATTAATAGTAAAATAGTAATTTTTTTAAAAAGTTTTGGCTCATTTCGCAGTAGCACTGACGAAATGAGCCTCAATTCTCATTTCGCAGTAGCACTGACGAAATGAGCCTCAATTTTTTTTTTTTTTTTTTTTTGCATTTCGCCGGTTTGACTGGTGAAATTATGTGGGGGACTTTTGTCCTCTAGTGATTTCGCCAGTCACACTGGCGAAATCATTTTTTTTTTTTCAAAAAAACCATAAATTTGGAATTATTTTAAAAAGAACTACAAATTTAGTATTTAAGAAATTTTGGACCATAAAAAAGGAAATAGCCCTCGAATTTAAGATATCATAAATGAAAATAAAATTATTTTTTAAAAATATTTAAATATTATATATGTCAATTAACAAATTTTGGTTGATTGGATTAATTTGGTTTTAATCAAATTTTTTAGTTTTTGAAAAATTGAAACCAAATCAAAATCGAAATTGTCAGTTTTTAGTTGAGTTTTCAGTTTCTATTGGGTTATGCTCACACCTACTGAGGGGTGTCGAGGCCCACAATCAAAACCGTTTCTTAGCGCCTAATTTGAAAATCTACAAAATATTTCCCGCCAAAAAAAACTCATCTTTGTGACAGTACTAACTCATTCACTTTCCTCTTCTTTTTTCCGGTAGATAGTTTCTTTCACACCAAACACCAAAAGGGTATCTTTCAATTTTACTTTTACGCAACAAAGTTTAAATTTTGGCTTTATTCACAGATTTGACATTTGTAATTTTGGTGCTGTTCAGGTATGGAAATTTCAAAATTTATGTTTGCTGTTGTTTTGGTGCTGATTTGAGAGTTTTATTAGTGATCGTGATCGTCTTTAGTGTATGTATATAGATTCATTTGTATATGAATGACTCTTTAGTTTTGGGTTTTTTCTTTGAGCGTTGATGACAAGGTGTTTGTTGTTTTTCCCCAATGAAGGTTTTCTTTTTCTTCTTCTTCATGTGTCATGTAAAAAATTGGCATGTGTATTTTTGTGGTTGATATGGACGTTATGCGTGTATAAACTTTTGGGTTCATGAGAAATTGTGAAGATATGTGTTAAATTTAGTTCTTTTTTTTTTTTTAAAAAAGTTATTTTCTTTTTGGCAGGTTGAGGAAGATGTATGCAAAAAAGGGTTATGAGCTAGTTAAAGAATTTGCCACTGGTGAAAAAGGTCAACTTCAGCCGTTTAATGTAAGATACGGGTTTTGGTGAATTGGGTAATTAGTGTTTTTAGTTGGTCATGTTCTCCTTTAACCATGTCAGTTGTACATGTGATGATGCAGGAAGATTTGTTTAATCAAGTGATTGGTCAATGTGGTCAGCACTACCTTGAGCTTCAGGCTTTGATAAGGTAAGGTAATCCTTGCTTTAGTTTACCTTTCTGATAAAATCTCTTTAGCATTTGTAGTGCTTGAGGATCCCCACTGCATGAGGATTGAAATTAGGTGTTTGAGCTTTTTCTATTTGGTGAATGCTTGGAGTCTCTATGTTTTGTGCTCTTATAAAATGCAAAATATAATTTTACAATCACTTTGATGACTCTACTAGATAACTAAACAGTATGATGTATAGAATGATGACTCTCCAACTATCATAAAAAATTGTTGAGAGGAAACGTGATCTAGCTTTGAGAGACATATAATTTTGGTTGTGAGTTGCAAGGATATTTGTATGCTTGATGTTGAAAAGTTAATAAGAATTGGATGTGCGTTTCATGACACCTTCCAAGAGGCAGTATCTTGTTTTGAATCGATGATATAAGACACCTGCACCATGAGCGTTTCATGCATGATGTAACAGATGCTATAAATCCTGAACAAATTTTTCCATGTAATGGCACCGCAAAGCAACCCTGTAATATGACTTTTTGTCAGTCTCAAAGAATTTCAATACAGTTTAGGTGTTTGTGTACCCTTGAGAACTCCTTTGAATCTGTGACTTGCACAGAGTTCTGTGTTGCAAGTGGGATACCTCTGTGCATGTGATTTATGACTTGATGTGCAAATAGGAAAATGCAGGAAGAAAATGTGGATGTGACGGAAACTAGAAATGCAGACCATTATGGAGCACTTACTCACCATCTTTCTTTAATTCGCAACAAGCGTTGTTTAATGGCATATGTGTAAGTAACTCGCTTTTGTTAATTTACAAGTGAACAGTTTCTGGTTAGTTTTATGTTGAGATTTACCTCAGCAGTTCTAGCTGCTTATGGTTTATAAACTATGCAGGTACAACCGGGCAGAAATTATACGTAATTTAGCATGGAAAGTAGGGTTTGAGATTCTTGAGCTTCCAGAAGAAATTCAAGGGAAGCTCAGTCCCTCAGAGAAAAACTACCATGGGAAGCATTCTGCTGCTCTGCAATCATATATGGCGGAAGTGGGCATTGATTTGAATGTGGTAACTTCTCAGGCTTCTCTTTCTGATACACATACAGAGTTACATAAGCTTCTTGAACTTCTCGTATGTTGGAGATGATGATTACCAAATTTCTGAATGCTAGTCTATCTTCAAGTGAAAGCTTTTGGATATCATGAGAATTATGATGTTTATTGATATGTTGAACTGACAGAAGAAATTGTTCAAGAAGTGGATGTGAGCTGCATGTCACTGAAATATATTCTTGTAAAGCATTAGATACACTGGGGTAAACATTTACAATATTCAGCACATACCACTGAGCAGATTATGGATTTCTAGAAAAAGATGTTCAACGTTCATTATGTCAATTAAACTGATTTCATTATGTGTTTGAAGTTCTATCACAGCTCACACAGCATCTTGAACTGACCATATAGATTTTGATACCTGAACTAATTGTGTGCTAGGATATGGTGCCACCCAAAGATCCCTACATCAAGGTGAGAGTGCTTGATGATATGGGGGAAGGGATATTATTAAGTGACAAGACGGCTAATCTTGCCCGCCATTCAATGCACTTCCTGAAACGAACTGATGCCGAGCAGTACATTGCACGGGTGAGTTAAGTTTTAATCACATGTTAACTCAAATTCTTTTATAATATCGCACGAGGTACCGGAATCCCTTCCAAATACTCATCTCTTTTTTACTTTTATTGAACAACAGGGCATGATGGAAGAGCTTACAAGCTAATACGAAAAAAAAGAAAGTATTTGTTACTTAACATGAAAATTTAAGTTCTCAGTTATGCAGAACTGTGGAGGAAATTGCAGTTTGCTGTGATGCATTCTGTTATGTAATATCTTATATATTGATGTTGTTTCTCAAGAATTTTTCTCATTCGTTGATAAGAGCCAGAAGAGGCCAAATTTCTCCAATGCTATGTTCAACCAGTAATCTATCTATGGTCTCATTGTATATGATCACGAACTTGTTTTGGAAATTTCTTGACAATGCTGATTGGTATTTGACAAGATATAGTGGATAGATGTTGACACGCAAGCTGGAGTAGCTCAGTTGGTTAGAGCGTGTGGCTGTTAACCACAAGGTCGAAGGTTCAACCCCTTCCTCTAGCGGTTTGTGATTTTTTTTTTTAATTTATTTTCTCTTCTCTAATTTAAAGCCTAACGCCATTATGTTTTATGAAATAATTCAATATTGTAATTTAAAGTCTCCATCTCCATAAAATATTGTAAAAAATTTATGCTTCTCTCTTTTTAATCGGGGTATAATTTTAAATATTACCAAATATAGCTTATAAATAAATAAATTTCATTGAAAAATACTACAAATTTATGAAAGAAAATAATATGTTTTAGACATAATTGTACATTTCTTGCCGTTATTACTCACCTTTGCATTGCATTATTCTCTATTCTCCAACCATTATTAACAAAAAATTCAAAACGCGGTCTTAATAAAATTCAAAAATAAAAGTAAATTTTAGGATTTCATATGCTCAAAATGAAGTTTATCATCATCATTCATATAGCAAAAATGCAAGAGGAAGCAAGGTTTGGATGAATAAGCATACCTCTAATTGCCTTACTTTG
The DNA here is from genome assembly GCA_949673435.1 of Macaranga tanarius. Lineage (NCBI taxonomy): Eukaryota > Viridiplantae > Streptophyta > Magnoliopsida > Malpighiales > Euphorbiaceae > Macaranga > Macaranga tanarius. Next base: position 6,068 of record CATIWO010432978.1, read on the forward strand.
CACTTGTTTACCACTAATTAAACAACACCCTTCAACCCACAACCATTCCCATCTACCTTTCTCTCTGGCTTGTCTCCAAACTACCATTCCTGATGTAAGGTCTCTATACAAGCAAATAATACCTTCACCACCACCCACACATTTAGCACTGCCCCAACTTGGCTTGCCCTTTAAAAGTTCAAGTCCTAATTCTAAAGGTATATTCTCAATTAAACACCAAATATCTTTTCCATTTAGCTCCCATACACAAGCATCCCCGCCACATGTCCCGCCAACAAGTGTCAACCGCCCATTGCGCTGCACCAACGTGGCGAATTCGAGCCTATCCGCCATTGGCACGCTCAATTCTTGCCATTTGTTGGTGCCAATCTCAAAGCCCATTACACTATAGGCTCTGGCTGAGGTAATCCAATAAAGAATTCCATTACAACATACACTCTCATTAGGAGTCCAAACTGTTAATCTAACTGCGAATTCCACCGGCATGCTCCCCACAATTTGCCATGTGTTGCACCTAGAATCGTACATTTCCAATGTGGGTTCATATGTGGCGCCGCCACGTGGAGCCTCGGACATCCCACCTGCCACGTAGACTCTGAAATGTTGGGTTGAGCCTAGAATTACAACACCAACTGCTGGATTAGTCCTTGCAATGTTCAACATTGGAAGGTACCTAAACTGCCTAGTGAAAGGATTGCATATAGCCAAAACAAGAACTGTAGAATTGGTAACTTTCAGAAGGATTATACTACCAATCGAGGCAACGGGTCGAATTGGATCAGACACATACTCAAGAGATAACACATGCCATCTCATGGTAACCGGATTATGAACATAACAACATAATTCAAGGTTACGTGTAGGAAGAGCTACAAACCATGGTGGGTGGTGCATAGATGGAGTTAGGCTTAAAGGGTATGCATCAGCACACATGTGCCAATGCTTGCAAGCCAGCCTTGCACGAGCCAAGGAGTCAGGGGAGAGGAAGGAGAAGATGTTGGCAAGGAGATCAAAAGGGACAGTGCTCCACATTTTGAGCAGAAAGTAAGATGGTGAAAGAATTTTTCAGGTTTCAACAACACAAGTGCAATAAAATTAATCTTTTATGGTCCAAAAAGCAATTATTGGAGATGAAATAATTGAGGAATATAATGCATAGGTATGTGTGACCCCACCAACTATTTAATCACTGACTTGCTTACATGTGCGGCTATCAATTGTTTTAAATCTTTCATTTTATTTAATGAATAATGAATTCATCAAATAAAGACAATGGTTTTTAGAGAACTCAAGGGGCAAGAGAAAACTGACAGAAATTAGAAAAGGACAAATTAGCCTCTCTGCATCTTTTAGGCATCAATCTTTTTCAGCAAAGTTGGCTTTGTATTCATTTAAATATATTGCCCATTGCAACAAGTTGGTCCCCTAGTGTGTGGTTCTTATTACAAGATGCTTTAAGGAAATATGAAAATTAAGTGCTTTAATTGAGTACTAAATTATGATAGATTTAGCTAAATAATGATATCTTCTAGGGCTGACAATGTTAGGTGCGGAGGTGCGGCCCTTTACTGCATTTCCATTCTATAGTCCTTTTTTTTTTTTTTTTTTTAAAGGACCCAAAGGTGCACCTTTGCCAATTTTTTTTTTTAATGAAATTTTGTAGTATTTCATTTCACCAAATAAAGAGTTAACAACAAAATAAAACTAAACATCTAACAAAAAAAATTTATTTAAAAGGATAAACCCTCACAAATTTGAGACTAATCTCAAATATAGCTAATTTATAGTTTAAGGAGAAAAAAATAAAGATGTTTGGGTGGTTTTTTTTTTTGTCAAAAAAGGGCCAAAATCTACCCAAATACCATTAATGCATGAGGAGAAGACGAAGAACAATGAGAGAGGCGAGAGAGAGTTGGTGAGATATTTGCCAACTTGTTAATTCAGAAAATATCTTTTTAATATCAGCCATAAAAATCAAACTTGAAAAAAACTTAAAGAGTATTGGTGTTTACATTTAAAATATTACAGGTGATTATTAAATGTGCGACATATACTCTAAATATTTTATACATGATCAATAAAAATGTAATATAATTTAAAATCCGTAAAAGGTAGCATTTTCCAAAATTGAAAAAAAAATTTAGCTACTAATTAGAAGCTTGTTTTATAAATATGAATGTTGAAAGCTCCAAATAATTATTTTTTTTTATAACAAATAGAAATTAAGAATTCCATTAAAAGCACATCAAAGATAACATATTATCTTTTTAATCGAGGTGTCCTGGATGGGCCCCACTGGGAGGCACCTTTAAACCTGTACCATATCCAGACTAATCCCCGCTCAAGCCGGGCTGGACCACAAGGACGTCAAAGTTCTCCCCAAAAGATAACATATTATCAATTTAAAAGATTTTGACATAACTTAAATATTTTCAAAAAAATTTTAAATTTTTTTTCTATATTTAAGTTATTGCAACGAATAGTTAGGTACATAATATTTATTTTAAATATTTTATATTTGACTAATGAAAATGTAACATATTCAATATGTAATATATATTTTAAATATTTTATATTTAACGGATGGAAATGTAATATATTCAATAGTTAAGTGCAGCGGGCAAAATTTTTACCATACTAACTCAAATATTGGTTACACAAACACACTCAGCTCGCATATGTCACAACCATACAAGCACTAAAATTCTCACTCTATTATTTTTCTACTTGTTTTGTGGCCCTGATATTTAAACTGCACCATCTGCAAGCCATCAGCAGCAACAAGCATTATGAGCCTTATAGATGAGGACTCTTGCATGCAAACAATACCCAACTTAAGCAATTCTTGAAGATTGATCTCTTGAAGCTCTCAAGGGACAAACAAAGATAATAGATAATTCTTTCTTTCATTCACAATAACTGTTTTGTCTCTCTGAAACTATTATGATATCAGAGCCTCGGGTAGTTTTAATTTTCTGTCCTCAGTTTGCTTGAAGGAAAGGCAGTTACGACTGTCTCTGTTTGAATAACTCATATGATATTGCAATCAGTTACGACTGTCTCTGTTCGAATAACTCATCTGATATTGCAAGAAATAGTTTCTCTCTGATCTGGTCATATTTGCAGCAACACCACTTTTGTTTGATTTCATCAATAATAGTATTTGGCTCCTACATTTTCAGCCTTCCAGGTGTGATCTACTCTTTTTCTTTACAACTCTGGATTCTGATAAATCTGAAATGATATATGTTAAGTTTAATGGGAAAAATTATTCTCTTCAGGAATTTCATTTTCGAATGTTTATTGAAGGGAAAGAATTGTCTGGTATGTTACATGGATCTATGAAAGAACCAATAGATGCAAAAGAAAAGGCTAAATGGAAAGCAAATAATGCTAAAATTATTACTTGGATTTTGAATTCTGTTGAGAAGGATATTACCTTAAGTTTGAGATCCTTTAGTTCTGCTAATGCAATTTGGGCTCACTTTAAGAAAATATATTCTCAGGCAAATCAGGCTAGACAATTTGAGATTGAGTTTACAATTGCTAAACTACATCAAGAAGATAGAGATATTCGTACCTTCTACTCTGAACTTATGAGGTTATGGACTGAATTAGATATGATGTCAGCATATCTTATTGATAATTCAGCCTGTCAAGAACTGAAGAAATAAAAAGACAAGAGTAGAGTTCTTCAGTTTCTGATAAAACTTAGGCCTGATTTTGAGAATGTTAGGGCCAATATAATTAATCGTGAAGTTACTGATATTGATTCAGTGTTAGGTGATCTCTTTCGAGAGGAAACTCGGCTACGAACTCAAGCTAATTTGGACGCAAGTCTTAATTCTTCAGATGTTGCTTTTCTCACTTCTCGCAATAGGAATCAAATAAGACAACACAAAGGAGATTATAGCTACATCCAATGTAGATTTTGCAACACAACTGGACATATACAATCCCATTGTAAAAAGTGAAATATTTGCAACTATTGTAAGAAAAAGGGACACGTGATTCTTGATTGTCGACTTCTGCAAAGGAACAAACAGAACCAATCAGCATCATTTACTTCCTATTTGGCTGATGAACACAATATGGCGACTCCACTGGGAAATCCTATGAATTCCAATCTAAGTCTCACACAAGATAGTATCCAACAAATGATCCACAATACCTTACAATTAGCCTTACCAGGTGCTATTTCTTCTACTTTCTCAGCTGTTGGCTTATCAGGTAAAACAATTAAATTATCACTTTGGTTTATAGACTCAGCCGCATTTAATCATATGTCTAGCCAAAAATAAAACTTTACTAAACTTCGCCCTTATTCTTAAAAACAATTTGTTATCACTACTAATGGTGAAAAATTACCTATTACAAGTGTTGGTACACTTTCTTTAAACAAATCTCTCTCTCTTTCTAATTCTCTTTATGTCCTAAATTTGACTGCTAATTTAATTTCTGTTGGCCAATTAGTTGATCAAAATTCCTCTGTTAAGTTTTCCTCTTCTGGTTGTGATATACAATATCTACAAATGGGGAAATTGCTCGGGAAGGGGCTTAAGCAAGGAAGACTATTTCATTTGGATAGGTCATCAAATTTTGATAAAGAACCACATGATCCTTTATGTTATTCTGCTTCTCCTTCTAATGTTTTGCTTAATAATAAAAAATGGGTTCTTTGGCATAGACGCCTTGGTCACCCTCATGTTAATAGACTTAAAGACATGTTTAAGACTAGTATTATTCCAGATCAATTCAATATTGACTTTGATTTTTTATTTCAATTGTGAAAGTTGTTCTCTTGGTAAAGCATCAAAGTTACCTTTTACACATAGTACTACTCACACAACTACACCATTTGACTTAATACATGCTGATTTGTGGGGACCGTCGCCAGTTTTGTCTAGGATGGGTTATAAATATTTTGTATTGTTTATTGATTATCACACAAGGTTCACTTGGGTATATTTTTTGCATGCTAAATCTGACCTTCCTAATATTGCTAAATCTTTTTTCACTATGATTGAAACACAGTTTGAAAAAATTGTCAAAATTTTTTGCTCTGACTCTGGGGGAGAATTTTGTTGTTCGCAGCTCACCACTTTCTTTCATGATAAAGGTATTTTACAGCAGCTATCTTTTCCGTAAACTCCTGAGCAAAATGGACTTGTAGAAAGGAAAAATCGCCATGTAGTTGAAATTGCTCGAACCATATTACTTGAATCTCATCTCCTATAACAATTTTGGGTGGAAGCTATACATACAGTAGTCTTTCTTATTAACCTACAACCAACAGTAGTCCTTGACAATAAATCACCTTGGTTATGCTTATACAAAAGATCCCCCAATTATTCTCAACTACGAGTCTTTAGTTGTGTTTGCTTTATCTTACTACCACAACATGAACATACAAAATTATCCCCCAAATCTGCCAAATATGTGTTTCTTGGGTATAGTGATAAGCATAAAGGATATCTTTGCTATGATTTTTAAGTAAAAAGGATGCGTGTTTCTCGTCATGTGCATTTTTTTGAGAATATATATTATTTTAATTTTTGCCTCCACTTTGCATAACTCTCAACCTTATTCTCAGGAATCTACTTCTTTTTTGCCTATGTTTACTAATGATTCTTCTCCATCTTATGATAATGCACTCGATTTAGAATCTATTTCTACAGGTTCAACAGTAGATACATCAACTATACCTCAACCTGATATCAATTCTGGAAGTCCTACATCATCACCATCACGCTGCTCAACTCGTTCTAACCTTGGATAACCTCCAAAAAGATTTGGTTACTCCCCTAAGCGGTATGGTCCTTCCACTTCTCTCTTTAGTGCTCTTGACTCAACTCAAATACCCTCTACCTATCAGAAAGCTGTGGAACATGAATGTTGGCGAAAAGCCATAGATGAGGAACTTTTGGCTCTTTATATAAATCATACTTGGGACTTAGTCTTAGCTCCAAAAGATGCCTCAATAATTGGCAGCAAATGGATATATACTATTAAACTTAAGCCTGATGGTTCTTTTGACAGGTATAAAGCAAGTCTTGTGGCTCAAAGATTCAAGCAAGAATATAGGATTGATTATGAGGAGACGTTTTCTCCCGTTGCTAAAATGACCACAGTTCATACTTTATTAGCTGTTGCATCAGCAAATAATGGCCTTTACATCAAATGGATGTCAAGAATGCATTTCTTCATGGAGACCTAAAAGAAATTGTATATATGAAACCCCCACCAGGTTACTCCCTCTCCAATTTGAATCTGGTATGTAAACTTCATAAATCTCTTTATAGGCTTAAACAAGCCCCTCGTATGTGGTTTGAAAAATTCTCTTCAACTCTTAAAACCGCTGGATTTACACAAAGCCTAAATGATCATTCCTTATTCACAAGCCATTCAACTAATGGCATTATTATGCTTTTAGTATATGTGGATGATATGGTTATAACAGGGAGTGATCAAGGAGGCATTAGTAAACTTAAACAATTTTTGCAGTCATCTTTTCATATGAAAGACCTTGGACAACTAGCTTATTTTTTGGGTTTGGAAGTTTCTCAATCTCAGGATGGTGTATATCTTAGTCAAAGGAAATATATAGCTGATATCATCAAATTGTCCAATCTTACAGATGACCAAACTTATGCCACACCTATCGAACTTAATCAAAAATTGAAAAAGGATGATGGTCAGCCTCTTTCTGATCCTACATTATATGGATATTTTGTTGGCAGCCTTATATACCTCACTTCAACTCATCCTGATATATCATATGTTGTCCAAGTAGTAAGCCAATTTGTCTCTGATCCACACCGATTACATTTAACTGTTGTCCATCATATCATTTGATACCTTAAATAAACTATTGGATGAGGTTTATTCTTTCCTTCAACTTCTTCTCTCAATCTTGTAGCTTTTGCAGATTCTGATTATGCAGGTTGTCTTGATACTCGATGCTCCACTAGTGGATGGTGTGTATTTTTGGATTCAGCCCTCATCACATGGAAGTGCAAAAAGCAAGATCGAGTTGCTAAGTCATCTACTGAAGCAGAATACCGTTCTATGTCATCAGTTTGTTCAGAAATAGTTTGGCTCCGTCGTCTTCTCATAGATCTTGGTGTTTCATCTACTCACCCTACTACTCTTTTTACTGATAACATGAGTGCCATTCGCATAGCTACAAATCCTGTCCATCATGAACGTACAAAACACATCGAAGTAGATTGCCATTACATTCGTGAACTTGTTCAATATAAGACTCTCCAACTTCATCACGTACCTTCGCATGACCAGATTACTGATCTATTCACCAAATCTATGACAACAGCTCAACATAATTACCTCGTTGACAAATTGATGCTTGTTGATACCTAGCATCAATTTGAGGGGGGATGTTAAACACTAATTCAGCCTCAAGGGTCATCTCTCCCAATCATGGCTAAAAATCTTCCTCTATTATTTTCTATAATTATATATTTCTTTATTTACCTTTATTGGGACTGGTGGGAGCCGAGAAAGAAGAAGCAAAAAATAAAGAAATTATATTAAACTCCCACACATATTTCATTAACAGAGCTACTGTTATAAGCAAGATCACATATTTTACAAGAAATAGAGCCATACTTGGAAATGACATCTACACCTACTAGTAATGGTGTACCTTATCTTCAACCTTACCTACAAGTACAACACTAACTAATTTAGTTAAACAAACTAAATTCTTCAACTATTTAAACTGAATACAAAGATAGTTTCAATTCCCTCCATGAGCTGAACATGTACACTGTTGACCATGCATAACAAAACTAATTCTGCTCCAACATCAATCTCAACTTTTAAAACTCCTCTTTGAGATTGAGGTTGGACAATTCAAACTAAAATATATGTAAAAATCAAATTCAACTTCAATTGCAGGCAACAAGTTCTCTGAAATCAAAATGACATCTTGCAATTCTGAATTAAAAGAGTTTGTTGATCTTAAAACTCCTTTTTAAAGGAGACTCTCTGCAAAACAAGAACCAGAATCCTTCCCTTCAATTTTGATGGCTTTTGCTGAAACTTTAACTTTCATTTGGGAGGATCTTTTCTTCAAAAAGCTGCAGAGCATTCTTCATTTTCTTTTTCACATTATACAACAAAGAAATTAAAAGTAAACACATAAAACATGGCTCATGGAACTAAATTTCAGTTTATGGACTTAATGGTCCTCATCAAATTCAAGTTTGAAGACCTGAAAGTCTTCCAAATTTTTAGTTTAAAGATATGAAAAGGTCTTGCAAATTCAGTTTATAGACATGAAGGTCTTCAAGCAAATTCAGTTTATAGACATGAAAGGTCTATGAAATTTAAGCAGTTTGAGGACTTGCTAAGGTCCTAACAACAAGTACCAATATAAAGACATGATAGTCTTCATCAAACACATCATTTTCTTTCAAATGGTTCAAAGAACCTTTAAAAAACTTGTTTAAACAAAAGAGCAATTGCTGCTGCTCATAAAGTTTAAAACATAAGAAAAATGATGTTTTGAAAATGAAACATGATTAAACCATAGCTCTTAATTACCTGTAAATGAGGGCAGGAACTTCAAGAGCAAAACAACTTGATTCTTGAAAAATAAAAAACATAAAATTCTGTTTTTGCCTTAGAAAATATAGTACAAAAACACAAAAACTTCAACACTTTGGTTGATCTTAGCAACCATCAACAAATACGAAAAGAAGTGAACTTTCAAGTGAGTAAAAGAGAAGGAAAAATATTACTGCAGAAACAAGAATGCAACAAGCAATGATTTTTTTCTTTTTCTTCTTTTTCTTCATGGCTGAGCCTTAAACTCACAACCCTTAAGATCAAAAGCTCTGATACCACTATTGGGACTGGTGGGAGTCGAGAAAGAAGAAGCAAAAAATAAAGAAATTATATTAAACTTCCACATATATTTCATTAACAGAGCTGCTGTTATATAGCAGCAAGATCACATATTTTACAAGAAATAGAGCCATACTTGGAAATGACATCTACACTTACTAGTAATGGTATACCTTATCTTCAACCTTACCTACAAGTACAACACTAACTAATTTAGTTAAACAAACTGAAAAGTCCCTAGAGGGGGGGTGAATAGGGTGATAAAAATTAATGGAGATATGGAAGAGAATGGGTATGAGTCAATTTTCGGATTTGCTTAAGAAAACAGAAAATAGATAAAGAAAACAAACCACAATACAAGTAATT
>CATIWO010433043.1:0-23999 GCA_949673435.1 Macaranga tanarius
AATCCAGTTGCTGTAAAGTGTGTCTCGGATTTTATCCGGGTGGCGACTCCATTCTCCAACCAAAGCCCTTTAAAAAGGCCCAACGTTGTACTCCTAGTGGGCCCTGAGCCCACACAGTGCCGTGGTCGCCGAACACTTGGGCGCGCGCTGAACCCCGCCGCCTACAGGCAGAGGTAGACATCTTCAAGGCAGTTCTCATGGGGTATGATAATTGCACAATGGCCCAAGTCTAGCCGATTAAGAAAAGGAGTTGGGAATCGATTCAAAAAGAGAAGTGTTTAACTTTGTATCTAATAAATAATTTTAAATGTTGTCTAGTTGGGCACTTTCTGACTGATAAACTGATTAATGTCGAAGCGATGAAAAATACATTGGCATCAATATGGAGACCTGATAGAGGAGTGTGCATTAAGGATCTCAATGCCAACTTATTTATTTTTCAGTTCTTTCATGATTTAGATATGAATAGAGTTTTAGAATGGGGTCCATGGATATTTGATAATCATCCATTGCTTATGAAAAATTGATAGAAGGGGAACAACTGAGTAAGGTCGAGTTGAATGCGATCGAGATGTGGATTCAGATTTATGAGTTACCAATTGGATATATGTCCGAGAGAGTTTGTTCCATGATAGGGAACTATATTGTCAAATATCTTAACTCTGACCCTAAGAATTTTACTAGAGCCTGGAGGAATTTTATGAGAATTAGGGTCTCATTGGATGTTCGTAAGCCACTAAAGAAGCATATGAAGATTAAAAAAGCTGGTGGTGAATGGTTCTGGGTAAAGTTTAAATACGAAAGGTTGCCAACTTTTTGCTTTATTTTTAGTCTAATGGGGCATAATGAGAAGTTTTACGAGAAACTCTTTAGATGTGCAGCTGGTGAAGTCGAAAGAGTCTATGATGATACTCTGAGGGCTCAGTTGTTGAGAAGAGGGAGTTCTCAGATTGGTGAATGATGGCCGCGGCAAGAAATGTCGATGATGGGGACGGATCAGAATGGAGATGATGATAGAGATAAAATGGTCATTGATTCATAAGAAAGAGATCGTGGAAAAATTGGAAGAATCAGTTATGGAAGCAACGATAATAAGGGAGAAAATACAGGAAATAATGAAGATATTGTAAGCGTCAAAGGTAAGGAAATCATACATGCAGACCTTATACAAGGCGTGATTATAGCAGAAATTAAGTGATGCGGAAGGGATGAGGATAATATGGAAGTTTTAAGGAATATTGGCATTGACTATGGGTTGGATAATAGCATTATTAGGCTGGACCAATCAAAAAACATGCAAAAGGTGGGTTCTGGACTCCACGCCCGCCTGACCCAATGAGTACACTTAACTGGAACTGCCATGGGATGGGCAATCCACGAGCAATTTAGGCCTTGAAAGACCAAGTTAGGTCTAAGAAGCCCATGTTTATTTTTCTAATGGAAATTTTAGCTAATCAGGAAACTATGGACAAGCTAAAGAAGACACTTGCGTATGAAGGAATGTTTATAATGGCTAGGGATGGCAGAAGTGGTGGCGTAGCATTTTTGTGGAAGGAGAAGTATATGGCCAAGCTGATTAGTTTTTCTAAACATTATATTGATGTTCAAGTCTCCTTTCGTACCAATCTTTATTGGTGAATAACGGGATTCTTTGGTTTTGTTAGTAGAAGTTATCGTCATGAGTCATGGAGTTTGCTTAAGTAGTTAAAACACCAATAAACTCTCCTATGGTGTTGTGTAGGCGACTTCAATGACATTTTAATAAGAAAAATGAGGAGGGGCCCGTCAACCAGCTTGGCTTCTTCAAAGTTTTATAGAGGCTGTGGATTATTGCCAGTTACAAGATATTAGGATGACAGGTCATCAATATACCTGGGAAAGAGGTTATGGAACAACTAATTGGATTAAGGAAAAATTAGATAGAGCTCTGGTTACTCATAGCTAGTTAAGTATTCATCCTAATGCTCAACTGTTTAATTTGGTGGCGCCGGTTTCAGACCATTCCCTAATTTTTCTTCAGCTTAAGAATGCAAATTTTGTTCAATGTAATAGATGTTTTCATTTTGAGAATATATGGTTACGCGAGAGGGATTGTAAATAAGTTGTGATTTTGATTTGGAACAGGTATGATTCTTTGTCGATTCAAGATAAAATAGCAATGATAGAGAAAGATTTGGAAGAATGGGGTGGTGAAAAATTGAAACAATTCAGAGCTGACTTGAATAGGTATAAACGGAAGTTGCTTAAACTTTGGGGAATACTTGATGAAGCCTCGATTCAAGGCTACAATGAAGCCAAGAATTGTGTGAATGCTCTTTTGATTCAACAAGATGATTATTGGCGGCAACGAGTAAAGTAAATTTAACTCAAAGAGGGGCATACCAATTCAAAATATTTTCATTTAACAGCCTCAGCTAGGAGGAAGAATAATCGAATTGATCAGCTGAAATATAAATATAAAAATTGGGTTTCATGGGAGAATGGGTTAGCTGTTGTAATGCATGAGTATTTCGAAGATATTTTTACTACCTGAGGAACTCAGATGAATGAGATTATTGACTCTGTTCAATAATGTATTACGATGGACCAAAATGAGATGTTAATCACTCCTTTCACTCCTGAGGAGGTGAAACATGCATTGTTTTTAATGCATCCTGACAAAGCACTAGGTTTAGACAGTATAAATCTAGGTTTCTTCTGAGCTTTCTTGGATATAACGGGTAGACATATGACTGAAGAGTGTTTAAGTTTTTTAAAAAATTCATATTTGCCAGATGGTTTGAATACTACATCCATTTGTTTAATTCCAAAAAAGAAAAATCTAGAATCTATGGCTGATCTTTGCCCAATTGCTCTATGCAATGTAGTGTATAACATTGTAGCGAAGATCCTGGCAAATTGGATAAAGCAAGTACTTCCTGGAATAATTTCTGAGATGCAATATGCTTTTGTTCTAGGCAAATTAATAACGAATAATGTATTGATGGCTCATGAAATTATGCACTCTATAAAGTGGAAAACTCAAGGAAAAAAAGGCATGGCAGCATTGAAGCTTGATATGTCAAAAGCCTATGACCGCATGGAGTGGGGTTTCTTGAAAGAGGTTATGATTCGTATGGGGTTTTGTTTGGAATGGATCAGACTGATTAGTATGTGCATAGAAATCGTAAATATATAGTAGTTATGGGGAATAGAGAAATTGGTCCAATCACTCCTCAATGGGGTTTGCTTCAAGGTGATCCACTATCCCCGTATCTGTTTATTCTATGTATGGAGGCTTAGTCATCTACCATAAAATATAAAAAAGCTCAGAGTCTCATTTATAGTTGCCGAATTTCTAGATCTGCCCCATCTATTACACATTTATTTTTTGCTGATGATAGTTTTTTCTTTTTTAGAGCTAATGAGAATGAAACAGAGCAGATAAAGTCTCTTATTCAAGCTTATGGTCGAGCTTCTGGGCAGGTTATGAATCTTCAAAAGTCCTCCATTTATTTCAGTCATAATATATTGCGACAAACTTATCAGACTATAAGCTCATGCCTAGGTGGGCCAGAATCCTCTACACAAAGCTCTTATCTTAAGTTACCGTCCATGGTGGGAAGGCAAAAACGGGTTGTGTTTGGTAAAATTAAGGAAAAAGTATGGCAACGTATTCAAGGTTGGTGCAGTAAAAGTTTAAGTAAGGGCAAAAATGAGATTCTTCTAAAGACTATGGCTCAGTCAATGCTAAATTATGCTATGAGTGTGTTTTTATTACCTACTACTTTCTGTCAGGAGTTGGAAAGATTAATGAATGCATTTTGGTTCCAATAAGAGGCAGTCTAGGGGTATTTGTTGGCTTAGTTAGGAAAAGCTGTGCTACAATAAGGAATAAGGTAGTTTGGGGTTTCGTTGTCTTCATGATTTTAATCTCAGCCTGTTAGCCAAACAAGTCTGGCATTTTCTAAAAAACCCTACATCATTATATTCAAGATTGTTCAAGGCAAAATACATTGTGATATGTTCTTTTTTAGAAGCAAAACTTGGTCATAATCCTAGCTATGCTTGGAGAAGTTTGCTTGCTGCACATGATCTTTTAGCCAAGGGTCATTTATGGTGGATTGGAAGTGGGGAGAATGTCAATGTATGGAGAGACAGATGGCTGCCAAATAATGATAATCCCAGAATTACTACTGAAGCACCAGAGCATTTATTGGATATAAATGTTAGTTCTCTAATGGTTCCAGGTAAGCGAGAATAGGATAGGGATCTGATAACTGATCTTTTTAATCCTCGAGACCAAGAACTAATTTTTTGAGTTCTTTTGAGTAAACATTAGGTTGATGATTCCATAATATGGCCAAAGGACAAGAGGGGTCTGTTCACTGTTAAAAGCAGATATTGGTTGAGCAGGGGGCTGAATATAAATGATGGTTCAGAGATGACTAGAATGGCGTGGAAGAAATTATAAAGATTACAAGTCCTTCCTAAAGTAAAGCATCTCTTATGGAGATGTGTAAAAAATGTATTGCCTACTAGGGACAATTTGTTTAAGTGCCATATTGAGGTACCTGTAATTTGTTCTCTCTGTGAAGGTAATTCCGAAACCATCTTTCATATTTTCTTAGAATGCCCTTTTGCTGATAATTATTGGCATCGATGCTCTATCTTGTCTACTTGTATTGTGAGAATGAACTTCTATCAATGGTTAAACTCTAAGCTTGTTTCTGAGCCATGTGAGGTAATGGCTATAATTGCCATGGTTATCTGGAGCATTTGGCAAAGTCGGAACAATCTATTATGGAGGAATATTAAACAACATGAGGATAGTACGATAAATTTGGCATGCAAGCTGCTCAGTGACTGGCGTCAAGTCTGGGGTATCAGAGATCAAAAAACTAATGTACAAGTGCATTGCTTCAGATGGGAGAAGCTAGATGAGCAATGGATCAAGTGTAATATTGACGCTACTTTGTTTGACAGCGAGCGTTGTGTGGGGCTGGGGTGTGTGTTATGAAATGCCGATGGAAAGTTCTTAGCAGTAAGAATTCAACGTTGGGAAGGTCTGGTTGATTCTACAGCTGCTGAGGCCTTGAGTATCCGCGAGGCTTTAAGTTGGATCAAGGCAAGAGGAGTCTCAAATGTTATTCTGGAATCTAATGCACTTCATGTGATTAACTATATTCATGGATTTCAGGAATATTTGTCTCTGTTGGGTTTCATTATTGAAGACTGTCAACTTTTGTTAAAAACAGTAAGTTCTTGTAAGCTATTTTATGTGCATATGTCTGCGAATGGTGTGGCTCATTGCTTAGCAAGGGCTGCTAATTCTATGTTAGGTTGTATGGTTTGGGAGGAACGGCACCTATGTTCCTTCAAAACTGTTTGAATTATGATAATGAATGAATTTTCATTTCCCTTCAAAAAAAAAAAAAAAGTAGAACATAAAAATTATTGAATTGATTACCAAGTTGCAAATTAAAATAGCTATGTTAACACTATTTAAGAATAGTGACAAATGATTTCACATTTTAATTAAGTCAGAATTTATTTCGATACATATTAATTATACTTTATTTATATTATATATTTATCAAGATGTATTTTTGATCTTCACTCAAAAAAGATGTATTTTCTCTAAAAAAAGATATCATGTTGGAAGTTAGATTTATTTGAACTTAGTTCAACTTTAATATGAGGATTTAATAGTTTTCTTTAAATAATATTTTTCAAGTTAAGACCGGCCAAGTTTACTAGAATATTTTGCACATCTAACAGTCATGTTCACATATGATAAAATAAAATTTAATTAAATCTAAAACAATTTTGACTTTTTTTAAATTTTAAATCTAATCTTGCGATACTTTTAGAGAAAATTGATCATTAGACCACATTTTTTACTTGTAATTTTATACTAATTTTAATTTTATTAAGCAAATGTTAATTACACCTTATTACAAATATATTTTGAAGATATTTAAAAATATAGACTTTTTCTTTAACATTCTATTGCCCATGAAAAAAATTTAGAAAAAAAGGAAAAAAACATAAATTTATTTGATTTTGAAAATAATATAATCAAAATATAATTTATATATAGTTATTAAATAATTAATAAATGATATATAAAAAAAATCAATTCCAAATAAGAAAATTACAAAATTAAGGCAAAAATTCCAGTAAATAAATGAGAAAAAAATTAGAAAAATATAAAAAAAATTAGACCTCTATAGTAATAGTTTTTGTATTTCTTTACTTTCCTAAAGGTCAATAATAAAATGGTAATTTTCTAACCAATTAGAAAAATATTAAAAAATATATAAATTTTTTCTATATGAAGTTTTAGAAAACATTTAATCTATTTTGCATATAGACATAGAGGGGAAAAAATTAAACAAATTTCTACTTACCAAAGCCGCCGGTATCCAATTTTGTCCCTCAGATTCATCTAATTTAACCAAAGAGTAAACAAACTATAAAATTGATTTTGTTAAAGATGTTATGAAAGTGACAATGCAATCAACCATACAAATTTTATTAATTTTTTTATTAAGTATTATTATAAATCTCCCAAATTTTCTTAACCCTTACATCAGAATTAAAGCAACCATTGACTTCACCTCACAATGCACCTCTCAATAATAGTTTTTAAGTTATTTGTTTATGGTAAAACCAACAGTTTAACTAATTAAAAATTTGAATGAGACTCCAAAAATAATTTTATTATCATTTTCCATTCAAATTTAGGAAATTTCTATGGTACCAAATGGTTCCAAAGGTGGTATGTGTACCCCTTCTGAAACTTCTTAATTCTGCCACCTCAATTAAGTGACATGCCAAATATTGTTTGCAAACATCCGGCTGCTCTTTTTTTTTAAAAGCTTTTTTTTGTTTAACTATTTTTTTATTTGTAAATTTATTATTGTAAATTAATTTTATCCTGGAAATCATAATATCATATATTACATAGTAGAATCTATTACTTATTGTATAAAAAAATTTAAAATAAAATTATATTTTGTATTAATAAAAAATATAATTTGAATGAAATATTTTATTGGCAAAAACTATATAAAATATATTATACTTTTTTTTATGAGGAAAGGGGAGGGGTCGGGACTCGAACTCGAGACCCTCTACACTACCCGTGAAAGTTTTAGCCACT
Source organism: Macaranga tanarius (assembly GCA_949673435.1). Taxonomy (NCBI): domain Eukaryota; kingdom Viridiplantae; phylum Streptophyta; class Magnoliopsida; order Malpighiales; family Euphorbiaceae; genus Macaranga; species Macaranga tanarius. The sequence goes on from CATIWO010433043.1 coordinate 7,148, forward strand.
AAATCAAGGGTGCGCTGGCATATAATATATTATACTTGAAAAAAACTAACCACTTTTTAATATATGAATTAATATAAAAGTAACACGATAATTATAAATAAAATTTATTTTACACATTTGTAATTTTTAAATAGTATATATATATATATATATATATATGCTAAAAAAATAGTATTAATATATATATCAAAATATTTTAATAACAGTTAAGAATTAATATTGACTTGAGTGCATGGATTTTTTTAAAAAACTTTTTATTCAACTCTCTATAGTAGATATTGACTCATTTAATTGTGTAAATAATAAAATTATTAATATTTAAATTATAAAATATTTGTGCTCAACCATAAAAATTAATGATATTTTTATTTAAAATAAAAAATAAAATGATAAAATATTAAAATATGATTAAAATTACGAGCACATTGAGTTGTGGTAGTTTGGTACGAATTAAATAAACATATGAAATATGCATATTGATAAAAAAAAAAGTTGTTATTATTTTATATTTTTAAAATAAATATGAGTGGTACTTTAGTACCACTCTAAAGGCTAAGTTATAGTAATTTGGTACAAATTTAATAAACTATACGATATATGCATATTTATACGGAAATTGTTATTATTTTACATTATTTTATTTAGATTTTGTATAAACATGAGTGGTACTTTAGTATCACTATAAAGGCCAAGTTGTGGTAATTTAGCACCAATTTAATAAACTATTCGAAATATGCATATTTATACGGAAATTGTTATTATTTTACGTTTATTTATTCATTTTTTGTATAAACATGAGTAGTACTTTAGTACTACTATAAAGGCCAAGTTGTGGTTATTTGCTACCAATTTAATAAACTATATGAAATATACATATTAATGTGGAAATTATTATTATTTTACATTTATTTATTTATTATATAAATATGAGTGGTACTTTAGTACCACTATAAAGGCCAAGTTGTGGTAATTTGGTACCAATTTAATAAACTATACGAAATATGCATAATTATATGGAAAATTGTTATTATTTTACATTTTTTTATTTATTTTTTGTATAAATATGAGTAGTACTTTAGTACCACTTTAAAGGTCAAGTTGTGGTAAATTGGTACCAATTTAATACACTATACGACATATACATATTTATACGGAAATTATTATTATTTTACATTTTCTTATATATTTTTTGTATAAACATGAGTGGTACTTTAGTACCACTTTAAAGATCAAGTTGTGATAATTTAGTACCAATTTAATAAACTATACGAAATATGCATATTTATATGGAAATTATTATTATTTTACGTTTATTTATTTATTTTTTGTATAAACATGAGTGGTACTTTAGTACCACTATCAAGGCCAAGTTGTTGTAATTTGATACCAATTTAATAAACTATATGAAATATGCATATTTATACGGAAATTATTACTATTTTACATTTATTTATTTATTTATTTATTTATTGTATAAATATGTATAGAACTTTAGTACCACTATAAAGGGCAAGTTGTGGTAATTTGATACCAATTTAATAAACTATACAAAATATGCATATTTATACGGAAAGTATTATTATTATACGTTTTTTACATAAACATGAGTTATACTTTAATAATACTACAAAGGTCAAGTTGTGATACTTTGATACAAATTTAATAAATTATTACATATAGGGTGATAAAAAAAAAATATTATTATCTTAGTTTTGCTTTAATGTGCAGCAGCAACAAATGTCTATGACTATTTTTTTAATTTTAATTTTATTGTTTTTATTCAAATTTTTTGTCATATTTTTTTTAACCTCATCCCAAATTATTTTTATTTTTTAGAATTGTTAAAACAGAATAAATTTTGAAAATATAAGAAAATGCATAATTTTGATGATTTTTTTTTAAACCAAAACATTATCATTTAGTAGTAGAGAGAGGCATACATATATAAAGGTTAAGTTTTGGTAATTTGGTACCAATTAAAGATATTTTTTATAGAAATTATTATTGTTTTATTTATTTGTTTGAATATATGAGCCGTATTTTAATTCCACTATAAAAATCAAGTTGTGGTAATTTTGTACCAATTAAATATATATACTATATAAAATATGCATATTTTTACTAAAACTGATATTAATTTATATTGTTATTTTTTTGTATAAATATTTCTATATATGGATGGTATTTTAGTATAAGCTAAGTATAGTGTATGAAATATGCATACTTCTATGACAATATATTGTTTTATATATAAATGTGAATATAAATGAATGTAATACCATTATAAATACCAAGTTTATAATAATTGACATTGATAAAATTTAACCTACATAAAACATTTTTTTTGTAGTGTATCAGTTATGAACTAAGTTCCCATTATAATGTAGTCTCTTAAGTTAATTGTGTTTCGAGAAAAAAAAAAAAAAAAAAAGGTATATAGTCAGTTCAACTTCAGAAAACACTAACAATTCAAAAGAAAAAAAACTCAGAACGTGGAGAATGTAGAAGTCAATCCTTCATAATTAATTAGTACAACACACTAATGTAACAATTTCGAACTTTAAAAAGAAAATCATCCTTCAAAGCCATTCTATCGCACTGCACTCCACAAAACAATACGAAATGAATATGATTTAACAGTTATGAATATGCAAGTTCATACAACCCTACTCCATAGATGGATTACACTGACATTGTAAAGCACATGCTTAAGCACTCTAACAAATTTCAATAGCTGTTTAAGATGCCATAAACATGAACAGATACTGTTCAATTAGTTTAATATTATACAATTGATAGCTGCTAAATCATTAGTCATCTCTGTCTTTCTCTTAATTGATGATGAAGTATAAAGTTGCAAATTTTATAAAGCTAATATAAAAATTTCTCCAATTAAATAAAAACCTATAAATTAAAAATCAAATGAAAATACAATAACCCATTAATTTGCAAGCTAAAAAAATAAATACATAATTGTTGTTACACCTAAAAAACTAATTTAAAAATAGATACATTAATGCATGTACACAAATTAAAAAGTATCAAATATTATAAAATTCTTTTTTAAAATCTCTAATGAGTTGACTAGTTGGATATTTTTTCCGTTTGTGTGTTATTGCCTCTTATGTCATTTTTTTCGAAACTTATTTGTCTGAACCAAAAGTAGCCAGCACAATATTTTACGACGTAATTCCTCAGGTAGTTCTTTTGTAACCTATATTGTAACATTTCATGTCCTCAAACTTAAATTAATAAGATTTAAGTAGTAGATTAAGAATTTATTTACATATGTTAAAGGTTATGTTGTGAGAATTTGATAAATAATTAATAATAATAATAATAATGATAATAATGATAATAATGATAATAATGATAATAATGATAATAATAATAGGAATAAATTTAACTAAGAGAATTTGGATGAAATTGAAAGGAAATAAGGACTAAACTGAAAAGAGATAAAGTATAAGGATTTAGTGATGAAGAGTGAAAAGATTAAGGATCAAAGTGAGAAAAAAAATTTCGGAGCAGGTGAGCTGCTGCCGAAGGAGAAGAAGAAAAAGGAGAAAGAGAGAAGGAAGGGAAAAGAAAAAGAAGAAGAAGAAGAAGGAGGAAGGAAGTGGTACCGTAGCTAGGGTTACATAAACATCAAGATTTCCCAACTTTGATCTTCAAATCATGTGAGTGGCTCCATTTTATCTTTAAGTTTTTAGTTGAAAACCTTGTTAAATAAATGCTGAAAATTTGAGGTTTTATTTGTAGAAAATGAGGTGATTTTTCTATGTTTAGGTTACATGATAAGGTGAACTTATGTTATAGATGTTATTTGAGCAAATGGGTGGAAAAATATGTGTTTTGCATCAAATTTTCGTGAAACTACTTCTGATGTTCGTGTTCTAGAATGCGATTAGGTAGCGCTTGATCAGTATTAAGGATGCACCTTATGGAGAAGAGGCGATGCCTCACCACTAAGGCAGCACCTCTATACTAAGGCTACGCCTCAATGGTGTTAGGGCGGCACCTCTGTACAAAGGAGGCACCCCTTGTAGCTTGCCTCTACAATGTTCAAGAATAAAAACTTAAATTTTGGAATCAAAACTTAAACCAAAATATTGGAAAACACTAAACAATGAAATTTATTTAGAATATGAGAAGTGAAACAAAGAAATTGAGATGTGAATATTATGACTTTCCCGACACATGAGATATACAGTTCAAATTCCTGAGTCTCAGACAAAGAGAGTAAATTCATCATTTTAGTATTATTAAATTAAGTTTTTATGGATCTTAACGAGACAGAAAAAGTAATGAGATAAATTCAAATATTGGAATTGTAACTGAAAATAAAGTATAAACATTATTATATAAATACATAAGAGATATATATATATTTGGCAAGGTTGAGAATGAGTTAGCCACTCAAATAATAATTATCTTTGGTATAGGGCATGGATTCAGAGGTGCCTTTGGGGTAAATCCTTGTGGTTGAAAAATATACATACAAAATTATTGTGAACTGATATTATGAAATGATTAGTGTAGGCCGTGAGAAAGGTGAGCTGGGATGTTGAGTGCTATGAAAATTGAATTATATTGTATTGATATTTTTGAGAGATATCATATTATGGTGAGATGGTATATTATACAATGACACAAGTAAATAAATATAAAATATATGTACAGGAAATGAGTTATCCAGCTCATGAAAGTATAATATACAATTCAAAGAATCTGGTAATAGAATATTACAAATAAGAATTTGAAAAGTTCAATCTCAAGGAATATAACGTACAAATGATACAAAAATATTAAATGAGCAAATAATAACAATTAAAAAATATTTTTGTATACCATAAAGTGATGAGATGATAGTGAAGGCATACCTGAAAAGGGATGATCTCTTTGAATTATTTATTTATGTAATTGTTTATTCATTTAATTATTTTAAAGTTAAACTTCATTATTGGTTATAAGCCTATTTTGTACATTGAATGATTATTTACTATCCTTAAAAGGATTAATTATAATTTTGAATTATTATTATTTAGTTAGCTGCTCACTGGGTAATTTCAAACTCACCACTTTATTTAAAAATAATTTTTACATTTTAGGTTTAGATTATTAAGTTCACACTAGAAGAGTATGATCGTACAATAGGCAATCATGGTTTACGAGGTCACCGAGGTAGAGACACTAGTTAAGTATATAGTGTGTCATGATCCAAATGTCAAGCTTGTCCTTAGAGTTATGGTGCAGCCCATCGGAGCCGAGGTTCGTACGTCAGCCATATGGGAGGAGCATCTCGACAGCATCTGTACTACCTTCCGTGTTCTCTATGCGACATCCACATATGTCCTGGTCACCCTGACATGGGTGTGATGTAGCATTGTATTCCTACATCATTTTGGTCTTTTTGGGTTATTAGGTCATTTTACACCCCTGAGCTTTTATCAGAGATACTTTTTGAGATGTCATGGTCGATTGAGGCTTAGAGAGCATGGCTTTTGGATTGGAGCTACTCTATATCCACCATCATCATGCTGCCTAGGATTAAACACCCTAAGAGAGAGATTCCCTAAAGATTATTGATGTATTTTCTTTTTGTATCATGTTATAAGAATCTAGTACTCTCACCATTGTATATATGATGTATTTATTTTATCTAAGTTGGATGGATATGTAACACATAGTACCAATATTATTATATTTATGCAAATATGGTTATGTTAAGAGTAATTCTTGCCATCTGATTCTAGTGATGATGATTATTATGATTAAGAAATAATTGGTTTGCTTAGATATTATGTTGAGTATAAATTAGAAGTATTTGATGATATTATATTAGAAATTAACCATTGTGTGTGTGTGTGTGTATATATATATATATATATATATATATAAGTTGTTGTGATTATGAGTTCATTAGACTCGTTGTTAGATATTGTGTTGATATTAACTATAGTAATGTTGGTGGCAATAGAAATATTTGGAATTATATATTCTAGAGTAGATAGTTAGTTAAGGTAATATTCCTCATATTATTAATTCATTAGTTAGAATACTAGTAAAATTAATAGTAGGTAGGGGTGTTACATATATATACATAATAAAAAATATAAGTAAATGTATATTTATTTTTAACATTAATTAATTCATTAGTACTTAATAAAAAAATGTAGTATTATGCATATGCAATACCTTATTCTGGCATCTGAAAAAGTCTGCTCGCAAGTAGTGTAGAATATGTACACCACAGTCATACCTATAACATTATAAACAAAAATAATTTAATGCAATGAAATAAGACATACAAAGTCGCTTACTATTTTTACAATAAGATTAAAAAATTTCAAATATCTTTCATACTAACCTATTATTTTGCCGATGTACATTTTCTACAATAGTAGAGAATCTACTTGTAGGCACATAGTTTAGCCTAGCCTGTAAAGAAAAGCCTAATAATGAAAAATGAAACATAAACCCAACTCAACAAAAGAATTATATTCTGGCCCACTTGAGAGAAGCCCAAAGCCAAGCCCAAACAGCCGGCTCAACAAGCCAAGCCCACAGTCGGCCCATAAACCCACAGCCCAAAATCACAGAGGCGCCACCTCTGTGAATTTAAATCATAGAGGTGGTGCCTGATCACCTTCTGTTACAAAAAAATAAATGGCATTAATTATAAAAAGTGGGATTCTCCTACGTTCTGTAACTCCTCTTCCACATTCAAAAGAGTAGGAAAGAGAATTGACTGGATGAATCTCTCCATAAATAGAGGGATTAATCTCTTCTGTAGAGGGGATTTTTTTGGGGAATTTTGGGAGCAGAAAAAAAACAAAGACAGAGAGTAGAAAGAAAAAGAAAAATTCCTAGAAAGGAAAAGTTATGAGCCAACACGGAGAAACAGAGATCCAGAATTCGTGCATTCCTATAGCTAGAGGCATTCTGAATCAAAATATGAGGGCTAAATATTTTCATTTTAATTTTTCAGTAAATTCTCTTCTTTTTATTTTTTACATTTTCAGTTCTAAATTCTCACATTTTTTATTATTATATGGTTGCAGTGTTTAGTTGAATTGCTTTCCTTGCTGAATAGAGATTTGTTTAGCCTTGTGGGCATAATTTGGATGAGTAATTGATAAATTTGAATTTGTAACAATTGCAGAAGATACAGAGGCAACGCCTCTACCTACAGGGGCGCCGCCTCTGTTCCATAGAGGCACCGCCTCTATTGCTTAAACTTGAAATTTTAAAAATTGGATTGTTGGAAGAAAGGCAATGCCTCCCCATAGAGGTGCCACCTCTGTTTATAAGAGGCGACACCTCTATGGAATAGAGGCGTTGTCTTTGTATCTTTCTTTATTAATTTTTTATTTTTGCTAATTTTTGCATTTTCTTTTGTAGGATTTGTGTTATGGGGCTTAAAATTTTCTTTTTTTTTGGCAATGTGAATGGAATAATGGTTCAAACCATTATTTTAATTTTTTAGTTTATTATTTTCTATTTAATTGCATGAAAAAGAGTTGTAATATTTTCTCCTTCCCCCTTTTCTTTATGTGTGTTTTAATTTTGTTGTTATTTTAATTTTCTGTATTTTATTTGCTATGAATGGTTATGATAAATCAGGACTAAATGACATGAAAATGGATTAATTTAAACAAAATTGGACTAAATTGTAAATTTTAGAATTTTTTAGATTAAATAGTCATTTGCATGTAATTAAAGGAGTAATTAAATAATCAAAAAATAATAAAATATAAAACACAAACGGAGGCCGATCACAAGGTCGGGTGGGTCATTCAAAAGCCCATATTCAGTTTCCAGACTCAATCTTTGAGGACGGCTGCTAGACTCCCTCCGTGGGATCCAGTTACTGAAAAATGTTTCGAATTTTACCTGGGTGGTGACTCCAATCTCCAATCAAAGCCTATCAAAAGGCCCAAATTGTTGTACTCCTAGTAGGCCCTGAGCCCACACAGTGCCGTAGTTGTCAAACACTTTACCGTGCGTTGAACCCCGCCGCCTACACTACTTAAATTACATGGTGAAATGTGTTCATTGGCTTCAAAATGAGGATGAGTGAATAATTCATTAAGAAAAATCAACTACATATAAATTAAAATTATTAAAAAAAAAATAATACAATCATATTAGTTACAAAAAAATTAAATGTACACATTAAATTAGAAAAAGAAAAAAAAACTTTATCATTTTCTTTACTATTTCCATTCTATTTGGTTGATCATCTTCTTGAAAGCTGCCGTATACTATTGCTTTGTTATCTTTTATATTAACCACCAACAAAAACCAATGTCTTTCTCCCTCATTAATAAGAATGACAATTTGTTATAACACGCAAGATTATAATAATAAAAATGTATAAATGATGGATTGGTAATTATATTTCTTAAATAAAACTATTTAAAAAAAAAACAAGTTAGAACAAATACCTGCTCACATAGTTGTATATTTGACGTATATTTTTCTTTACTCATGTATTGTGCAATGAAATAATATAATGAAAGACGTTCATCTTGCAAAGCTTTTTCTTGGTTCAATAAAAAAAAAAGGTTAACTTATAAGCACGCGCACGTACACATGTATATATATATATATATATATATAATCAATTGATTATATGTTAAAATACTGTAACACCCGACCCCACTACTATCTTTATTACAAAGTTGCACAATTGACCTTCGTAACTTAAGTACTAATGTGGCCGAGTATTACTTCTATCTTGAATATTCACTAGATAACTCTTAAATTATAATACAACCCAAAATATTGCTATCACTAGTATATACAAATCTCACAACGCAACTCATTAATTTATAATTATTTTAAAACAATATCGTATATTTACCGAATATCCTAACTATATAATATTATTCTTCAAACTCTTCACTGCTACTGCTTCCCTTGAAATATCTAGCTATCATCCAGACAACCACTCAACTCTGAAAAATTTAATAAAAATGAGTGGTGAGTATTTTCACAAGAAAATACTCAGAGAACGAACAAAAATAACACTCCGGCTTAATCATAAAAATTAAATAAGTTCATAATCAATTCATATCCCTTAAAACATTTCAATCAAATTTTCCTTTCTAAAATTTACTTTCTCATATAATACACACTTAACAATATAACTACTTTGCTTCCATATGGTAGAATGTATACCCGGCCCCATGCAACAATTATACACTTTTACCAACCCTATATTTACAAATGTACACTCGGCCCCTGGCAGCAGCTATACACATTTATAGTAACATATGTATCCGGCCCAAGGCATCGGCTATACATATTTATAGTAACATATGTATCCGGCCCCCAAGCATCGGCTATACATATTTACAAGTCATATCATGTCCTAGACATAGATTTACACCTATATAGTAGTATATGTATTCGGCCCTAGACTTCGACTATACACAACTACCTAAATCCGTCATGTCTCATACATAGAATTTCTAGCTCTTAGTGTCATACACACTTAAGATTATAAACATAACTCAAAAATAATTTAATATTAACCAACAAAAATTTAGCAAAATAAATAATAAAATACATAATAAATTAAATAAATAAATAAATATTATCCACTCACTAAATTATCGGTTCCTCCAATTTATTCTCCTCCTTCCTCATTGTTGTAGCTGCATATATATATAAATATATTATTATTATTATTATTATTATTATTATTATATATTCCCGTCGTTTTGGTACCAAAAGCAATGGTACCAAACCATTGTTTCTTTGCATTATATACTCATGCAAAATTGCATAAGTCACTTGCTCTCCCCCTTCCTTGGGCCACACGTAGCCCACTCATCATTTCATTTTTTCTTTTTTTTTTAACTAACGGCGGTTTAAGCCATTTTGAATGTTTAATCCTCAAATTTTCTTGGTTTCAATTTAATCATTTATTTAAAATTATTTTCTATACAATTTAGTCATACCTAAATATATTATTAAATATTCGGATACGGACCGACAAATGCACAATAATATTTAATGCATTGTATGACTTACCGCAAAATGTGAAGGTAAATATAATTTTTTTCCTCCCATTTCACATTCTTGGTTGCCAAGTTTTAGTGCATTTATCATCACGTCAATTACCTAAAATATATTATTAATAATATATTTCCTCCCATTGCACATTCTTGGTTGCCAACTTTTAATTTCTTTAATTATCATACAAAAATAATTATATTTATACTTGAGGATCTATCATTTGCTTTGGTGCCAAAGTACAAATTGCTTTGTGAGTGACACTTTCGTCACCTATTTGGCAAACAATTGAATCATTTAGTGCTTTAGTCTACAAGAGTTTTAAAAATAATAATAATAATAATAATAAGACATAAAAAAAAAGAATACAAAACAAAAGATAATTGTGTTGAGTAAACTTACAGTAAATGAGAGTGGCAAGAACCAATTGACAAATTCCACTTCTTTTTTTTTTGGTGTTCATTATTGGTTAAAACAACTGAAATAAATGAAATGATCTGCCAACCAAATTGTTTATTAATTTATAAGAGTCAATTTTATGATATTAAATTATTAACACTATAAACTTAGTCAAAATCAAAATTAATAAAGGACATTTTTTAAAAGCATGCAACAAAAAATTCAAGAGGAATAGGACAACAAAATAATGTGCATATTAAATAATTTTAGACATTAATCTTAGTATTTACTTCACCATCTAACCACGTTCTTGGCATTAAGCTAAATAAATCTTTACGACAAAGATGCCACTGATCACATTGTACAATTATGTCACTGAAAAATAACAACCATATTTTTTAGTGATATATTAGTAAAAACAAATATCATCAGCAAATAAAAAATGTATGACTGAAAAATTTAAACTATTATATACCTTTGATTTAAGTTTTTATTGAAGATATATTGAAAAATTGAAAGGTCTTTTTTTTTTTTTTTTAACGAAAATTGAAAGGTCTTTAGATGTTATAGGATTTGACAAATGAAAAGGGCCAACCTGCAATTTCTTTTTAATTTTATCCCTCGTTTTTTAAGTTCGATGAGAAAGGACATAGTGGCAGTTGATTAGTTTTTAAAAATATTATTTTTCAATAATTATCCTAAATATCACAATGCCTAAAACATTAAATGTATAAACATAAAACAAAATACAATGAAAAAATGAAACATCATCATTATACGCACCTCATTTATATTTTTCATAATATTTGCACCAGTATTGCATGTGTGTGTTTTAATCTTTAATGTTTCGAAAAAAAAAAAAAAAAAAAAAAAAAAGCTCTTATCTTTTGCTGCCGATCCATGAGATTCATCATCTACACTATACTAATGGGTGGCCCTGTTTTAACTTCTCTCTTAATATCTTGAACTTCATTTTCTAATAGTCCTATTCGATTCAACATCTTGACAATTTCACCAAAAATTTTATCAAAATTTCTATTCAAATTGTCTTCTATTCTAATCAATTTATCCTCAAATCTTTTAATACTCTTATCAACATCACATTCTCCATTCTCCTTTGAATTACTTCAAAAGGTTGTTGCATCATGATAGTCACCATTATCAAATGAAACCTATAAAAACAAATAAACAAATAAACAAATAATAAATATTTTAAAAATAGCAACAAAATTATAAAATGAATTACTTTATAATACATCAATGAAACATCAAAAAAATTTCTCTTATTACCTTACGATTTCTAAAACCACCATAAGAATTAACTATTCTCATCAATTTCTTCACTGCATATTTATTCCAAATAGAAATTGCAGGTATATTTTTATCAACTATATATTCGCCAATGCTTATATTATTGAAATAAAATAACTACAAAAAATGCATATTTAACAATATGACTAAAATTAATAATTGATTATTTAAAAATGAAATAAAAATAAATACTTGTGCAAAAAAAAACACCTATTGAGATAAGTCCTTTGTTTTTGCTTATATGTTTTAACTCCATTTATTAAGAAGTTAAAACAATAAGTTGCCCAGTTCATCTTCTTCAAAACTTCAACATCAATTATTGGATATAGAAAAGATTTATTTATATCACATTTCGACATTGGACAAAGAAGAGTAGCCATTGAAAATAGAAAGAATAACTCCTTAAATTTCACGTCATCTAATTCTTCGATATTTGATAATCTTTTTTCTATAAAAGATAAATTTTTCTCTCCACTCTTTATCTCATCACTAATGTACTTAGTGGATAATCTTCTAATATCAATAGACTTTCCATAAACTTTAGGATGTACACCACCATTAATAATTCCCATCATATGTTCAAAATCGTTTACTGGTAGCTTCATTCTGTGTCTATTTAAATTCAAAATAGATGTCTCACAATCCAAACAATCTACCAACCAACTAACAAGATCACGATGCAATTTTCTACAATTAGTTCTTAGCAATTTCTCAAAACCTATCGTTCAAGAGTACAACGAGTATAAAGTAATTTATCTTTAACTGCATGTTCTTCAAACGTATTATTTGATATAATCTCTGAAATTTCATGATGCTTGTGCTCCTCACCAGTAAAGAGTGGATCAAATTTATTTTTTCTTCAACACTCAATAAATTTTCATCTTCTGCCAATTTCTATGTTCACCTAATTGTAATACAATACAAATAAAAACCAAATATATTTATATATATATATATGCCTCATTATCGATCTTACGTTTTTCTCTCAATTTTTGTACTTCCAACTCACCGTGGAAAAATTAAAATTAAGAAAATTAAACAATAAAATAACTTATCATGATGTTAATATTTTGTACATAATATTTAGACAAAAAAAAACTTACTAATAATTTCTCCAAGCACACTTTTACATTTTTCCATCTCTTCTTGCATTATAAAGTATCTATAATATGATGTGGATACACATAAAAACATTCTCTAAATATTAAGATAAATAAAAAATACAACTAAATTTTATAATGATTTTAATAACAAAAAAGCCACAATGATACAGATTTATAAATATATGATGAAATAAAAATTATAAACTTTATGACTAAATAATCCAAATAATATTCAAAACTACATAAAACAAATTAATGGTAAGCCAAACATAAAATAACATAATTTAATTGTTTTTGATGTTGAAAATATTAATTATCATATTTACATATACAGAATAAATTCAAATTAAGTTGTAATTATGTTAATTACCATTAATTGATGAAATAAAATAAAATAAAATGTTAATGTTATGAACAGTATTATTTTCGGTGCACCAAAAAAGAAAACAGTGCACCAGAAATCCAAATACCCAATCACAAATGCAAAATAAGAATTGGAAGATGTAAATTCCATTATCAACAATGAACAAATCTTAACATTTAAAAACATTCCATTAATTAGAAGAATCATGACGAAAACCTAAAAACTAAGTAATACAATCTAGTAAATTTAATAATAAACTCTAATCGATTTAATAATAAACCCTAAAAAAACCTAAACCCTAAACCCTAGTAATAAACTCTAATTAATTTAATTTATATATAATTATAATAAGCTAATGAAAAGCCCTAATGATATAGGTAGAATAAGAATTACAATAATCACTCATAAACCCCTAATCAAATTGATTTAGGCTCAACTAAATAAGAAAAAAAAAAATTTACGTACCTCAATAGATTGATACTTTTGTCCCTAGGGTTCAAATTTAATTGGCCTCCTTTACAGAAAATTTCAAATTTTTGTAAGGAATTGTTACTGGAAAAATTGAAACAAAAGAAAACTATAAAGAAAACGTAGTTTTATTTAAATTCGTATTTTTAATGTATAAAGAAAACATAATTTTAATTATTTGGATTCATTTTTTAAACTATTTTATTATTAAATAAATTTAAAAAATAAATAAAATTGTTTTTAAGCAAAAAAAATTATTAACCAGTTCAATAGATAATTAGTTACATTAAATAAATAATTACTATTTAAAAAATAAATTAAATATTAAATAATATAGTGCTATGTTTGGATTGCAAGGATTTGGTCCATGGATTTGGATTTGGGCCAAATTCCTTGTTTAGAGCCATTATAATCATATGGATTTGAATTTCATTCAAATTCCAAAAATTTTAAAAGCCTAAAATATTAGGATTTAAAATAACATATGAACACTTGAAATTTCAAATCCAACTTTAACCATTTTATTTATTTATAAGAAAATTACCATACTGTGGACACATGGTCCGGCCCGGCCCGCAAGGCCAAAAAGCCCAATGATGAAAATGATAAAAAGCCTGACTCAGCAAAGGAATTGGATTCTAGCCCATTTATGAGAAACTCAATTGAACCAAATCTATTAGACCAGACCCATCAAACCAAACTCATCAGACCAGCCCAAACCAAATATAAGCCCACTCAAAGAGGCACACGCCTCTTCAGCATAGAGGCGCACGCCTCTTTGACAGCTGTAGCAAAAAAAATTATAACCGGCAGAATGTGGAGCAATTACTCCACGTTCTGCGTTAAATGAGAATTATGGGCATTAAAGGGGAGTGAAAGTGGGATAAAAAAAGAAAAACGAGAAGGAACGGGGGGGACAGAAGAAAAAAGACAGAAAAAAAAAGCCAGAGAAAAACAAAGAAAAAGAAAGAAAATCCAAAAAGACAAGTTCCAGAATCCAAATTCAATGTTGTGCCAGTCCAGCATCAAAATCTGAGGGCTAAATTATTTTCTTGAATTATTCCAGTAAGTTTTCTCACTCTTGTTTAATTTTTTAATTCTTGGTAATTTTCATATTTTGCTTTTTCTCTTTTAGTTGCAATATATTTATTGTTGTTGAGTTTCTAGTATAAACTTGTGTTTTTATTACACTATCTTTTGGAAAATTCGGTGCATATTATTTGAATTCTGTAAAAACTTATTTCTGTAAAAAACTAGAAGGCGTGCACCTCTGCGTAGAGGCGCACGCCTCTTTGTTTCAAATTTTTTTTTAAAAAAATGGTGTATGACTACAGAGGCGTGCGTGTCTCTGTAGACACGCACGCTTCTATATTTTCAAATTTTTCAAATTTTTTTACCATTAAAGAGACGCTTAAGGGCGCACGTCTCTTCATTTCAAACTTTTCTTTGAAAGTTGATGGGCCAATGGCCCATCAACTTTTTTTTTGTTTTTCTTTTGGCAACGTGCATGTTGCCACCCTTTTTTTTTTAATTACTATTTTTTTTATTATTTTATTATTAATGATGGTTTTTATTTTTTGATTTTGATTTTTTTATTTTGATGTTTATTTATTTATCTATTTATTTATTTATTGTCTATTTATTTTTGCTTGTTTATTTGTGCAATATTTTATTTTATTTTCTTTGTGATTTTATTAATTAGATATGCATAGTTTTAAATATTAGAAATAATTATTTATTAATTTGATTGGGTGATTTGATATTTATAATTAATTTTAGATTTAATTTTTATTTTTAATGTAGTTGTGATTTAATTATTGGTTATTTTTATCTTGTACTAACTTTTGTATTTTTTTGGGATAATTAACTTATAATTTATATTGCAGGACTAAATTTAATTTTTAATTTTGGTTTATTTTAATTTGTGATTTTTTTATTTATTTTGCATGTAATTGGGTTTTAATTCATTTCTCCTCCCTCATTTCTTTGTGTGCTTTTAAGTTTGATTATTTGGTTTTTTTTTTCCGTTGTTTATTTTGAATTATTGTGTGATGCATGTGAATGTATGGATTAAATTGCATGAAAATGGATTAATAAATCAAACTTGGACTAAATTGTAAATTTTAAAAATTGTTTGAATCAAAACAGTCATTCGCATATAATTAAGGGATAATTAAATAATTAAAAATAATAAAACATAAAACACAAACGGAGGCCAATCGCAAGGTCGGGTGGGCCGTAAAAGCCCATACCCAGTTTTCGGACCCAATCTCTGAGGACGGCTGCTGGGCTTCCTCCGTGGAATCCAGTTGCTGCAAAGTGTGTCCCGGATTTTATCCGGGTGGCGACTCCCAACTCCGATTAAAGCCTGTAAAAAGGCCCAAAGTTGTATTCCTAGTGGGCCCTGAGTTCACACAGTGCCGTGGTCGCCGGACACTTGGGCGCGCGCTGAACCCCGCCGCCTACAGTGGCGACTCCACTGGGGATAGAGAAACTGATTCCAGTATTTTGTGTTTTATTATTTTTAATTGTTTAATTATTTCTTCTGCATTTGCATTCACTATACCATTTTCATATACCGTGCACACAGTCCCTATTAAACCGACAATAGTTGTTGCTTCGCTACCTGTGTTTCATTCAAACCTAGTGGTGGAGTATATAATTATTGTCACTCACAGTGTAGTACGAATAAATACGTCGTTCGGACCCTTGAGTGGGGAGACGGAAAAAAGTATATAACAGACTGTGGGAGCCTTCGACTATACCCGAGACTCAGCCCATGTAGTACCCTAGCAACTACCTTTAGGATTTTCCTAAATGCATGTGTTTTGCTGCCATATAGTAGTCTCATTCATAAAGCCCAATAATGATGAACCATGTTAGATTGGGCTTTTGTCCATTTACCATGGCCCATTATGTTATACTTTGGTTTTATGGAAGAGATATGCTACTTGTTTATTCCGTCTCAAGAGCTTATGCATGTACGTCGGTTTTGTTATCCCCCGATGATGATCAAAACCCAGACCAAAAATCCTAGGACAAGAGACTCACTTTGAACACGTGTGTGGGAGGAATAAGGTTGGAAGGCTCCGTTATTGAGACTTGTGTGTTTGCTATTTGTATATTTGTTTTGTAAACTCTTTTTAAAAAATTCAAAATAAAAATTTCAAAATAAAAAAAA